>WEKX01020927.1:64366-111771 GCA_013390025.1 Pitta sordida | reverse complement strand
CGGGTGGCGAAGCGGCAGAGCCCCGGCTGTGCCTAGGGTGGGGGTGGCGAAGTGGAGCCACCGCCACCAGCGGATTGGCAGAGGTGGCCACGCTGCTGCCACCACAGTGGCAGGTTGCACATGCGCAGTTGCAGAAAAGGACCTCCTTCATCGTTAAAAAATCATGCCGCTAAGATCTGAAGCTGCAATATGGGGGGCGTGAAGTGCAAGAGGGCCGACTGTGATACACAACTCTTACAGGCTGACAGTTTCTCTTACAGACCATGCCTTGGCACAGCCCATGCAGATCCCAGCTGTGTTTAGGGAGCAGATTACCTTTACAAAGGATTCTTCAAGTAAGTGAGCCACACTGCCCATCAAGGCAGAGTAGCCCCTGCACCTTTTCCAGACACACCACAGAAACATTTGTGATGACTTCATGATTCTTCATGTCTTTCCCTAAGCCACTTAGCACAAGGACTAACATACCAGTGTAAGTAGGCAACACATTGTAAAGGGCTATCAGGCATTTCCAGGAGAGACTTTAACCACAGGCCTCTGTAAATAATTTTTATTATGCTTTGAAAGTTATCACACACATGATCACAACGTAGACAGTTTTCTCAGTGCAAAGTGCTGCTTTGCTGCCTGTTGAACCAGTGTGTAAGCTGTTAGCAAAAGCAGGAAGTTACATATCAGCCAGTCAGTACTGCCTTAAACACTCATCCCTACTGCTGCCCGCATTGCCTTACCATCTGCATTCAGGGACTCATATCCACCTCCTCTATCAAGTCCTCATTTATTGCCCAGCATGCACAGCAAACCCTGCACCACTCTGATGTATTTGTGAGGACAAAGCCCTCCAAGCCTCTCTCAGATTACAGCACATTCTTTAACTGTCCAAAACATCACCCGTTTTGGCTGCAAATCCACTTGGATTCTTCCCATCTGGCCAGCTGCTGTGTTTTCTCATTCTCCAGCTCCTTTTCTGTCCACAAAGAACGTGATCACTTCTGCCTGCAAGGAAGTTGATAGCGGGAGGTGTGGTGGTCCTTCAGGTCAAACTCATCATGGCCTTCCCTGGGAAGCAAACACAAAGAGCAGGCAGAAGTGAAAACGCAGGCTGGGAATTCACCCTTAGCTACTGCACCAGGTATGTCCCAGTAGCCCTTAACTAGGGACTAATCCCAAGCTGTGAGGACCTGACTGGAAGCCATGTGGATTTACTGCTTAAGATATTTGCTTGTAACAGAAACCTATGAGGTGCTTTATGGGAAGGTCTCCTCTACTCACACTTGCCTGATGGATTAAAAAATGACAACAGATCTGTCTCTCACCCTCTTGAAGAGATTCATGTAACTGATGGCTTATTTTCAGCAATATCCCTGTGATTCCAGGGACATTAGCAGCTCCTACGACAACAGACAACAGACAGTCTCCTCCACACAACTCCAGAAGATAACTGTTGTGGCTAAAATGCAGTGTCTCAGCAGCTGTCTGAACCATGCTCAGTAGCAGGCAGTGTTGAATAAGACACAAGCCTGCATCTACAGCAAGCAACGGATACACTCACCTGCCAGACTGCTGATTCTGCTTTTACTGATGTTTGCTGTTGGATACGTTTTTTGGTTTGCTTTGTTTTTAATAATCTAACATTGTCAATCATATGTTTCCTTAACATTTTCATATTTTTCCCCCCACTCCATTTCCATTTCTCTACAAAAACATTTGCAGGAAATGAGACAATATACACAAAAGAATCTGTTATTATCCCAACCAGATTCTGTCTAAATGTCTTCCAGCACTGACCTGAAACCCAGCCAAACACCCAATACCTTTGAGGCATGAAAAAACAGATGTCATATAACCTGTTACGAAAAGCTTTGTATTCAAAGGAATTAACCCTACAAATCTGAGACATGCAAGTTTTGTCAGAAATCAAGCTAGAGGTGTTTAAGAGCCAAGACTACTGCTGCTGCAAGGCCTGATTAGTGAAAAAAGGTTCACACATACATACTTCAACAAAGATTTTTTTAATATGGTTTAAGATTGCAAAGTCTCAACCTAAGAAAAGCCTCAGGAATTTATACTATCTGTTCTCCCCTCTTAAGGGAATCCACCCCAGATCATCCATCAGTGGCATTAACAAGCCATAGGAGTCACTGAACAATGGACTCATTTATCCCATCCCACATAATGTAGCACATGAGCTGCTCCACAGAACACTCAGACAATGTGCCCAAACATGCACTGAAGCAGTACAGACAGAACATTTCTGCCTAGGATCCATTTAGTCCCTGAAGCCTGGGGTAACTACTGATCACACCAAGCATTTCTGTAACAACTAGCATTCAGCTCAGATCTGGGTTCCTTAAATCTTCCCTCCTACTGCATGGTTTCCTGCCAGTGGGAAGAACAAACAAAAGGGGCCAAGCTTACCTTTGACCTGTCTCTCAGACCAAGGGGGACTGTGAGACTTACCGAAAACAGCGCTGGCAGTAGAGGTCCCCGTCACAGCCATGGCAGCGCAAAGTGGCATCTTCGTTGCAGATACAGCACCAGGGTAACTCATCCTCATCACTATCTGCCTGGGCAAGAGCTGTGGCGGTTGGAGTCTGGCTCTAGTTCACAAAGAAAACAGAGACACAGTTCAAACCCGAGAAAAGAAAACACAGGACTTTAATTGTAATGCATGATGGCTCCAGTGACCTGTCATATGGTCCATAGTTTACTCTCTGTTAATGCTAAGTCCGTGAGAACTTGCCCAGACCCCAAGGATAGGCTTCACATGTACCTACATTAAATAAAACCCCAAGGTACTTCCTAGAATTTGCTTGTGAATCTACGTTGCTTGGAATGTAAACAGGTATTCACCAGCACTTGGTGTCTACAGCAACATACACCCACATTGTCTGCACTGTGTTAAGGGCATGAAGCCCAGATGTTCTGGCAGGCACCACAACAATACCACATGACAGAAAATTCTTGCTGCAAAAATAAGTGATCAAGCAGTTTTGCTGAAAGCAGCTACGCAGAAAGGGAAAGTAATGGGGAACTGGGTGCATTGTTTTCTCCCTGTTATAGAAAGAAAACTGTGGGACAAAGGAAGTGATTTGCCAAAAGACCCCGACTATTGATTTGTACCTGAGGTTGGAACAAAGATATCTTTTGAAATCAGAATCTAAATACGTATATCCATAAAGCCAACTCTTGTCTCCTTCTCCCTTACAGAGAGCTCTTGTGGAATGATACACAAACATAAACTTATAAACACTCTGAGACACAGTGCCTGGAGACTGTCAAAGGGAACTTTCTAACACAATCTTTTCCTAACACTATCTTTTATATCCGTAATCCCAGAAATGCAAGGTGGCATACTTATGAGATGAATATTTTCAATAATTCTTACAATTAAATAATTTTTTCCACCAAGGATGGGCTGACAGGTGTCTCTCAGTCACACGTCCATTTAATTCTTGCAATACACATTAGAGAACATATATGTATTTCCATAGTAGGCCAGAATCCACTCTGAGCATAGGATATCTTGCTACTAATTCCTTCCTCTGATGTTATAAGAGAACACAGACAGTAGATTTCTGTCTAGAGGTTCTATTCTGCACATGATGAAAGCTCCGGCAAACCTTCCATTTACTATGGTTCAGGCAGTATGGCACTAGACTGTGGCCTTGTCAGTCTAATTATAATCTACATATATTCTCTATTATTCTCTCTCCATCTCTGCTAACTTCTCTGGATTTAGATTACACCATAACATTCAACAGAAAGCCAGCCCGAAAGGAACTGTATTCCTTTTAAAAGGATGATTCACAGCTGAGGTCAGGGCTGGTCAGCATTGCAGAAGCTGCTTGGCTTGTCTGCCCCGGAGAAACTGGTCAGTTAATTTTTTATTTTTTTTTCCTGCATCAAGCCTAAGATACAGCAAAATTTTGTTGCAGAACTGTACTCTCCTGAGACCCTGGAACACATCAAGTCAGGAGATCCTGACCAGCTCACTGACCTTTTGCTTTACTTTCTTACACAGTTTCTGTTGTGAGGGTCCTGGTTGGGCGGTCTGATCTGGAGGAATGTTGAATCCACTTGCTTCATCCAGGCCAGCTTCCTCCGTGAGCTGGTAACAACAGAAAGCAAGAAGCCTTTCATTTCAAACACAGCTACGAGCCTCATTCTAGGCCCTAAGCCTCCTGCCCTTCTTGCTCTTATATGCAAGAATAGGAAATGACGTCTGAACACACCTGGTGTTACCCAGACAGATGTGAGCTCTCTCTGTCTGCACTTGGAACAGCGTGTACATCATAGACAGTCAGTGCAGCAGCAGGGCCTGTAGCTAACACACTCTGCTTTGCAGCACAACTAGCAGCAGGCCCTCAATGTCACACTAATCACATGCATGGGATGTATCAGACATAAACTTAAGCACAGCAAGCTCGGGTCTGCCTGCAAGACAATTCAGGGACATTTTATAGAGAAATAAGCTGTGCTACACAGCACACATCTCATCATCCATGTTCTCACTGGTGGGCGGAAAAGATGGAACAAGAAGTAAGTACTAGCCGAGTGGGGTTGGGTTGTATAGAAGATATTCACAGCACAAGAGACACTAAGTATGAGTGAGAAAGACAATGTGACAGACTACAAGTATTGTTGTTGATCGCCTTGTCAAAATTGCTAAATGGCCCATGGGAGCTAGTACTGGAAAAGCATTAGGAGGGGAAGGAGTGAAACTCTTCCCAGGAACACAAACACATCCTTTGTGTGCTCACCAGGTAGCATACACACTGGGCATAACCAAGAGGAAGATAAACAAAGCCACAGCTGCCACTTCAGACCTGTTTTAGCACTCTGCGAATCGCTTCCTCCTCAGCCACTTCCTCATCACTGTCAGGAAGTTTATAGGTTTCCAGTGTAACTGTAGGAGTAAGAAAGAGGAGACTGCAACTCACATTTGCCTCAAACCTTGTGCTCACTTACATATCAGAGACAATTTTTTGTGGTGTGAGCTGCTTTTGGCATTCTGGCTCTGACACAGATCCTTTTCAAGATCCTCAAAACGGATGTTACTGTTTGTTTTTAACACTGGAATAGGGAAGAGAAAAACCCCACCAAAACCAGAGCTTTGCTTTTAAAAGCTTTGTTAATGTCCCCAGAGCATGCTAGAATTATCCCAAAGAAGGGTGCAAGTCAAAGCAGTCTGAACTTACAGCTCCAGCTTTTACCTTCAACTTAGATCTTTCATACTGATTTCATTGTACAACTTTACAAACAGAAATAAATCTCAGTCTGTTTCTTGCAGAACAGAGGAATTAAATGGATAAACACTTCTTGGAAAAGAAGTTATTCTGTCATAGCAACTTGATTCCTCTCTTGGCACTGTATTCTCATCTGCAACTCACCTTTCTCTGGGTCCTCGCCTTTGAGTGCTGCCAGTCTCTTGGCAACCTGTAGGATCTTCTCCTGCCTAGTATTCTCTTCTCGCAACTCTGCAGCAGCTTCTGCCAGAAGTCTATTTTTCTCTTCCTCTAACTGTTTTGTGTCCAGATTTGCCAGCCAAACACAATCTTCACCTTCCCGATTAAGATCATTCAAACTTTGGCTACTACCAGCTGCAAACAGACACACAGAATGTACTGGTGACTCAGCAGCAATGTTCCTTAGGCAGAAAAAATGTGACTAAAGCAATGCTAGGAGAGCAGCTCTCTGTGAATCCAGGTACCAATGGGAGAAGGCTTGCCAGAATCCTCACTGTACATCAAGAGAAGGAAGTGAACTAATCTGTGGTTTACTGTGAGATGACAGAGAAAGCACTGCAGCTTGGAAGATAATGGTATGCCAGATTTTGATAACGATACACAGTATTGTAACAATACACATGTGCATTAGCAGCAGCAACAGCTCCTCCCCAGGGAAGGGTCACCCTAGAGAAACAGAAAGGAGCAATCTGTATAGTACAACCCTGACAACAAACTACCTCCAGGCAAAGACACTGAGACTTACTACGGAGCCAGATGGCTGCTCTTGGTCAGTTTGGGGGTGATAAGGGGGAGATATGGGCAAAGTAGACACCCAGCTCATCTGTAAGATAGATAGGTAGGCAGATATTCTCTTCTTTATACAGCCCTTATGTTATTACATACAAACAGATCTTGGCAAGCCAAAATAGATACCTTGAGGCTGAACTCTTGGTCTGTATTTTTCATCAATGGCAACTTCCTCAGACAACTGATTTAATAGGTCATCTGTCTGCTGGACCAGACTTCTGGTATCAGGAGGTTGGTGTACCTAAGAAAAAGGGGGTGGGGCATGGGAAAAGGCAAGTGAGAGGAAAGTGGCACACCTGATCAAGGGAAAAGTTTGGCAACCAAGACCACCCTAGATGGGAGCAGCATGAAAAGATGCCTACACTGATAATGAGAATCTTTCAAGGGCTTAATTTTTAGAAGTGCTGAAAGCACACAGCTCTAAGAGCAGCCAACCAAACAAGGCAAAGTGGTGCTGAATGTATAGGAGTACATGCTGCTGGGTCCCATCCCCAGCTCTGTCACTACCTCCAGTGTAAACAAAATGCTATTCTCAACAGTGCCAGCCAGCAGGCCCACTGAGACCTATGATAATATCTGGGCATGCAGCTGAAAAAGAACCAGCTGAAAAAGGTTTTCAAGGCATATATCCAACTGATTCCTCTGCAACCTCAGACAAATCACGCTGAGTTTCCATTTGTGGAATAAGTAACAGGATTTTGCCCAGCTAGTATGCAGTTACAACTAGAGGATACAATTAGAAGGCAGGGCTCATAAGTTCCAAACACAAACAACTCTGAAATACTATGACCATTTAGGTATACAAATAAGTTGAGACTAAAAATCTTAGCAACTATTATTAAAAATACACAGATGAACTACACCTGACATAAAGGAACTCATTGCATTCAAATTGAAGCAGTAAAAAGTGATAAAGGCTGGCCATTTGCTTCTGGAGCAATGACACAATCAGGAAATGGAAATTTCTGAAGGAAGCTACCTGGACACAGAAAAGCTGAAGGAAGAACCATTTAACATGCTGGGACACCAGCTACTGTGTCAGCTCAGAGTAAATTGCTAACTAAATAGCTGAGGGATCTTACAGGTCTGGGAGCCTGAGAAGGGGAATCTCTTCCCTGCAAGACAGCCAAACGATCCTCCATTGCCTGTGTGGATGGAACAGGTCCCCGGCCATCCTCCTTCAGTGCAGCCAGCCTAGCTTCAATTTCAGCCTGAGTAGGGATGGATTCTGCAATTCAGAATAACCCAAGGGAGGATATCATTCTGTCATTGAAAACAAAAGGGTTCCATTTATGTTTTCTCAAAATTGTATTTCTTTCTGGAATCAGATTCTGAACACCTGAGCAAAAACCTCCCTCAGCCCTGACATGAATGAGAGGTCATATTGCAGTGACTCAGAAGCTACCCTAATGCTAACTGCTATCCTTTTCTTTGAAGTCCTGGCCCTCTTCACAGTTTATCTCCAACCCATAAGATGAATATTAGGATAACGTCATTAAGCAAGCAGCTGACTCAGGATACTAGGGAAAAAAGTGTCTTTTAGGCAGTACAACCCATTGCTCCCACATCTCCTAATGCAATCCTAGACATATCAGACTGAAACCCTCCACTGCCACATAAGAGACGAGAGGCAATGGCCTCAAGTTGTGCCAGAGGAGATTTAGATTGGATATTAGGACAATTTTTTTCACAGAAAGGGCTGTCAAACACTGGAACAGGTTGCCCAGGGAAGTGCTTGAGTATTCAAGACATGTAAATGTGGCACTTAGGGACATGGTTTAGAGGTGGACTTGTCAGTGCTGGGTTAACAGCTTGACCTGATGACCTTAAAGGTCTCTCCCAACCAAAATGATTCTATGATAACCAGGTAACACTTTGCAGTGTGTTCTTTCTCTTTTAGAAATCACATGCAATTTTTAAAATAGTGTATTCTCCCATAAGCATCTCCAGGCAGTCCCAGAACTGAGAGCTGTGGACTGGCATGAGAATAATTTTCCTTCTCTGTCAGACAAGGCTTGCCAGAACATAGTTCCACAGAGACTGGAACCACTGTTGCCAGGACAGTGACCCACAGGAAACCTTCTGCAAAAGGTTTGGCCAAAGACTTTCATTTCATTCTGCCCCAAGTGGGCTTGACAGAGGTTTTTACCCCAAACAAAGGAAAATGAGAAAGTGACTTTTCAAGTTAGATGCTGCCCCAAAAATGAGTTGTAGTTTCAAGGGAACCCCCAAGAAACGAAAGGAAACTGGAACATTGATCTAAAATCGATGTAGAATTTGGCAATTGTGGCAGCAGGACTTGAGTGCTCTGTTCTATTTTAAGCCTTTATTTCCCTAGAACAGCAGCCTCCTGAAGCCAAACACTTCCCTCTCCCTCCAGGTTCCACATTTTCCAAGTGGCAGTGTTCCCACCCAAATGTATTTACAGTACCGTCTAAAACTCACTTGGTTTCCTTTCCTCCCTGAGCCTCTCCAGTCTCTCAGCAATAGCTCTATCCTCTTTTGAGAGACCCTGGTACCTGGAGCCTGCTTCACTTGGGGGTTTTGCAGCTGCCTTCTGCTCTTTCAGCTGGTTTTGCTTGGCCTCAAAAGCTGCTACACGCCTGTGACAAGGATGGACAAAAAACATGACAATGGAGAACAGGTGTTTTAACCTGCAGATGTGAAAACACCCTTTGTGAACCCAAGAGGCCACCTGAAAAATGTTGGTGCCGAACAGAAACAAAACTACTCTCTCCCATAACCAGGCTCTCCAATATCAGCACAATGAGGTACTGCTACGAGTAAGGAAAGCCTTGGCTCACAGGAGCAGCACACCTGGTACCACTTCCCAGAAGAAAAGGAACAGGATCCTGTTTCCAAGCCAACTCTGATCAGACACAGATAATCACAGGCAGGACTTTATTCAAAAGAGCACCCCCCCCACCCCTCCAAACCAACAACCAACCCAAACAACAACAAAAAAGCTCCATCCTTAATCTAATTCTGAACAAACAAATAGCCANAGGATACAATTAGAAGGCAGGGCTCATAAGTTCCAAACACAAACTACTCTGAAATACTATGACCATTTAGGTATACAAATAAGTTGAGACTAAAAATCTTAGCAACTATTATTAAAAATACACAGATGAACTACACCTGACATAAAGGAACTCATTGCATTCAAATTGAAGCAGTAAAGTGGTAAAGGCTGGCCATTTGCTTCTGGAGCAATGACACAACCAGGAAATGGAAATTTCTGAAGGAAGCTACCTGGACACAGAAAAGCTGAAGGAAGAACCATTTAACATGCTGGGACACCAGCTACTGTGTCAGCTCAGAGTAAATTGCTAACTAAATAGCTGAGGGATCTTACAGGTCTGGGAGCCTGAGAAGGGGAATCTCTTCCCTGCAAGACAGCCAAACGATCCTCCATTGCCTGTGTGGATGGAACAGGTCCCCGGCCATCCTCCTTCAGTGCAGCCAGCCTAGCTTCAATTTCAGCCTGAGTAGGGATGGATTCTGCAATTCAGAATAACCCAAGGGAGGATATCATTCTGTCATTGAAAACAGCTTGACCTGATGACCTTAAAGGTCTCTCCCAACCAAAATGATTCTATGATAACCAGGTAACACTTTGCAGTGTGTTCTTTCTCTTTTAGAAATCACATGCAATTTTTAAAATAGTGTATTCTCCCATAAGCATCTCCAGGCAGTCCCAGAACTGAGAGCTGTGGACTGGGATGAGAATAATTTTCCTTCTCTGTCAGACANAAACAGCTTGACCTGATGACCTTAAAGGTCTCTCCCAACCAAAATGATTCTATGATAACCAGGTAACACTTTGCAGTGTGTTCTTTCTCTTTTAGAAATCACATGCAATTTTTAAAATAGTGTATTCTCCCATAAGCATCTCCAGGCAGTCCCAGAACTGAGAGCTGTGGACTGGCATGAGAATAATTTTCCTTCTCTGTCAGACAAGGCTTGCCAGAACATAGTTCCACAGAGACTGGAACCACTGTTGCCAGGACAGTGACCCACAGGAAACCTTCTGCAAAAGGTTTGGCCAAAGACTTTCATTTCATTCTGCCCCAAGTGGGCTTGACACAGGCTTTTACCCCAAACAAAGGAAAATGAGAAAGTGACTTTTCAAGTTAGATGCTGCCCCAAAAATGAGTTGTAGTTTCAAGGGAACCCTCAAGAAGCAAAAGAAAACTGGAACATTGATCTAAAATCGATGTAGAATTTGGCAATTGTGGCAGCAGGACTTGAGTGCTCTGTTCTATTTTAAGCCTTTATTTCCCTAGAACAGCAGCCTCCTGAAGCCAAACACTTCCCTCTCCCTCCAGGTTCCACATTTTCCAAGTGGCAGTGTTCCCACCCAAATGTATTTACAGTACCGTCTAAAACTCACTTGGTTTCCTTTCCTCCCTGAGCCTCTCCAGTCTCTCAGCAATAGCTCTATCCTCTTTTGAGAGACCCTGGTACCTGGAGCCTGCTTCACTTGGGGGTTTTGCAGCTGCCTTCTGCTCTTTCAGCTGGTTTTGCTTGGCCTCAAAAGCTGCTACACGCCTGTGACAAGGATGGACAAAAAACATGACAATGGAGAACAGGTGTTTTAACCTGCAGATGTGAAAACACCCTTTGTGAACCCAAGAGGCCACCTGAAAAATGTTGGTGCCGAACAGAAACAAAACTACTCTCTCCCATAACCAGGCTCTCCAATATCAGCACAATGAGGTACTGCTACGAGTAAGGAAAGCCTTGGCTCACAGGAGCAGCACACCTGGTACCACTTCCCAGAAGAAAAGGAACAGGATCCTGTTTCCAAGCCAACTCTGATCAGACACAGATAATCACAGGCAGGACTTTATTCAAAAGAGCACCCCCCCCACCCCTCCAAACCAACAACCAACCCAAACAACAACAAAAAAGCTCCATCCTTAATCTAATTCTGAACAAACAAATAGCCACATCACAGCTCTCTATAGGGGAAGTGGAGGGCCCAAATGGCTACTTTGCAGCAGAAACAACTGCTTGGCAAGTGCAACTCACTTTTTGTAGTTTTCTGGTGGGGACCATTTTGCTGAACTGCTTTGAGATTCCTCTCTGAAAGACAAAACCAATGATTTCTTTGAAGTCAAGATACTGACAATACTTCAATCACTTAAGTCTCCTAAGAAGAATCAGCAGATGTTTCTTGACCTCCTGGTACCGCCCTTTTCATAACCTCATTAATAATGAGAGCAATCAGCTTATGGACTGGATGAAGATAAGATGCCTGCCTGGGATAGCAGGAGACTTCATTTCTAGTCCTTCAGTCCAGCTGTTTTGCATTGTGATTTAACATGGTCACCAGTGATCCAAAGGAGGTGGGGCTGAGATACCCTTGCCTCCCACAGCCTGCACCTCCCAGTTCAGAGAGCAGGTAGAGGAATTAAATCCCAGTGTAATTAGCTTCCCTGCAGCAGAACACTCTGAAAGGAGCCAGTGCATTCAATAAACATGGAATTATATAATGTACAACCGAAACAAGATGTTACAAAAGTTATTATATAACCACGATCCTAATGACATCTGTTTGCAGTCTTTGGCACACCCAAACATTGCACACCGCAAACACTGCACACCACAAGCAGGTATCGTAGAACTATCTTCAACTTTGCTGTATTCAGGTTGAGGGGCTAAACTACACACTTATGTAAGGTAGTCAGCATATTTAATTCATTCTGGGAAGTCATATGTAAGGCTTGTTTTGTAATGAATAAATGCAACATTGTTGGACCACTTTTCAGATCTAAGGTTTCCGTTCTGAAAGCTATCTGCATGAATAACAACATGTGAGGCTTACAGAGGGACCGGGACAAGCTCAGTAAGTGGGTCCATGGGAACCTCATTAAACCATGGGTCCCATGGTTTAACCAGGCCAAGTGCAAGGTGCTGCACCTGGGTTGGGGCAACCCCCAGTACCAATCCAGGCTGGGGCATGAACAGATCAAGAGCAGCCTTGCTGAGAAGGACTTGGGGGTGCTGGTGGGTGAGAGCCTGGACACGAGCTGCCAATCTCAACTCACAGCCCAGAAAGCCAAACCTGTCCTGGGCTGCATCAAAGCAGCGTGGCCAGCAGGTCAAGGGAGGGGACTCTGCCCCTCTGCTCGGACCCCACCTGGAATACTGTGTCCAGCTCTGGAAGGACACAGGAAGGACACCAACCTGCTGGAGCGAGTCCAGAGGAGGGCAACCAAGATGATTAGATGAATGGAGCACCTCTCCTAGAAGGAAATGCTGACAGGCTTGGGATTATTCAGCCTGGAAAAGAGAAGGCTTTGGGGTGACCTAATTGCAGCCTTCCAGTACCCGGAGGAAACTTACAGGAAAGACGGAAAGGGGCTTTTTTAAGAGCATGTAGTGACAGGGCAAGGGGGAATGTTTTTGAATGGAAAGAGAGTAGCTTCAGATTAGATACTACAAAAATTCTTCACTGTAAGGATGGTGAGGTACTGGCACAGGTTGCCCAGAGAAATTGTGGCTGCCCCATCTCTGGAAGTGTTTAAGGTCAGGTTGGATAGAGAGAGCTCTGAGCAACCTGGTCTATTGGAAGATGCCCCTGCTCCCCACTAGTGGGTCAGCATGAAATGATCTTTAAGGTCACCCATGCTGCTACTGAATTACATTTTTTTTTGTTTTCAACAGGCAATCTAAATGATATATTTGCAATTCTTCTTATTTTAAAAGCAAACTGATTTTATGCTACAAAATTTTAAATCTTCAGGCTACACATAGCAGAAACCCCTTAACAATGAGGATTTGTGTCACAGTTTAACCACAGAACTAGTAACACTTTGAACAACATACTATCAGGCCATTCAGTTACTATACATCTGAAAAGACCGCAGTGCTATTAGAGGCTAGTAGATTTCTGGGCAAAACACAGTGGGGCTTAGCTGGGCTGATCTAGCTAAAACATTCACAGTAATTCAGTGTCCATCCGTGAAGTTTTAAATCTGCTTTTTTCAGATTACTCTGTCGACACAGAGAACAGGCACAAATCCTGATTCCTGTTTTTGGACTACACAACTCCTAACAGCAGTTCAGAAACAGCCTGGCTAGAAACAGGCAGCATTTGTGCACAAATGGAAGCCACAGCTCTTGTGCAGAAATCTGCAACACAACATTGGGTTGCAAACTGAAGATCCAAAGCAGGAATCTGTCTTTGGGTGAAGAAACTCACATCTTACCCAGTTAGTTTTCCATGACACTGCTTGCACACCTTCTGCTGAGTGTTTCCACAGCGGGGAACAACAGCACTGAAGCTCCGGCAGGCTGAGCAGAACGACCGGCCGCAGTTCTTGCACCCACACTGCAGAGACAGAGAGAGGGGCTGGCAGGGCTTCACCATCTCATCTCCGCACCCGCCCATCCCTCTGCCCGGCCGCAGGCAAGGCACACGAAAAATAACGCTGGGCTTATGCGAATTTTATTTGTAAGAGAAGTGTACCGCCAGCTGCTGCTGAAGATACGGAGACTTTCGAGGACCAGCACGTAATTCCTGCTGGGAGCTGAGCCACCACTTCATCCCACAGCACAACCAAGTGTGTGCATGGGAACTGTCTGAGACAACGACCGAATACTGGATTAGAGATGGCACAGTAATTATTTTCATTTTTTTTCTTTTGTTTTCGGTCAGTAATCTCCCACATCATATTGGAGCTATGCACCACTAGAGCTCAGTGAGCCAGGACAGTGGTCAGGAACCTCAGACCCTCGCACTGTGGGGGCTGCACCCGTGAGACCGGCCGCTGCTGACCACTGCAGCCGGACTTGCCTCTTTCTTGAAGACAGAGAACTTGGTCGCGCATCCATAGCACCGGCTATCCATGGCGCACCCTCGCTATGCCAAGCTCCACGGCTCGCCCTCCGCTCCCTTGGATGCCTCAGGCCCGAGGGCCGGCGGCGACCGGGACTCTCACTAACGCGGAGGCGCAGGCACACCGGGCCGACGGCGCATAGCCTGACGGAAGTTGTAGTCCCTCGCTCCGCCCTCTCCGCCTTCAGCCCCAGGCAGTTCTGCGCGGATAAACTACACTGCCCAGGGCTCCGCACGGCCCCTTATGGGGCCACGGCGCCACTACCCAGTACACCATCGCCGCGCTATGCATTGTGGTACCTGTAGTCCGGTGCCGCTGCCCTGCCCCGCCCCTCCGTGTCCCTGCGGGCATTGGGTCTGGGTCTCCGTGGATGATACTAAGACAAAAAAGTGTATTCTCTAACGCTGTCAGATTTGTGGGCAAATTACTCTTTTTTTTTTTTTTTTTTGGTCTTAAATCTGTGGGAGATCCTGGTTCAGAGGAGCAGGAGTGGGCAGAACTGCAAAACTGGCGTTATCCCCGTCCTTGTCGCCAAAATTGGTGTGCGTGCCCTCAGGAATGAACTGCCCCGTGGTGTTGGCAAGAGTTACTGAGTGTACCAGGGTCATCCTGTTAACCGCCGGCCTTTGCAGGGACCTTTGGCATTCTTTCCAGATTAATGCATAAATCCACATTGTAAAGACCTACACAATTAAATTAGGAAACGGACTGATTTATTCAAGGAAGTGAAATTAATATCTGAACAAGACTTCATTTAAATTTAAAAAGAAAAAAAAAAGTGGGTTTCCCTTCTCAGTTTTCAATTTTGGTTTTTTTTTTTTTCTTTTTGTTTGTACTTTTTTGCTTGCTTTTTTTTTTTGTTTGTTTCCTTGATTTTAGTCGGTTGGTTGTTTTTACTGGTAAAAATACAACGGTATGAAACTTGGAAACGAAACTTTGCACCTGTCCGGCACTTGTGTTAGAGACCACACGGAAATTCCAGGTATTGTAGGCACAAAGCAGGTAATCGAGACAAATACAAAGTCATATAAAAGGCTTGATTGTCTGTGCTATTGAGCCGATCAATGGGAAAAGAGGAAATTTCAGTCTTAACGTTACAGTGCAACCTACCGATGGGCAGGCGAAATTGTACCGCTCTTCAGGACAAAAATAAAAACGGCGACCCAAAGAACCTCCTGCCCAGACAGCACCACCGAGAGAGCAGCACGGGAGCGGGCGACTTCGCTAGAGGAACTGAACATCGCCGCTGAGAAACTCCTCGGCTGAAAGACACAACTGAGAGCCGTGCCCAGGGCGGGCAGGAGAGCTCACTCTCCCGTGTGTGGAGCAGAGGCATCACCACACGCTCCCAATCCCTTTCCCCTTCCCGTTCCTTTGCAGGTGTCCGCCAGAGGGGGCCCGGCCCCCGCAGTTCTCCTGCTCCCGCACCTAAAGCCGTTGAGAATGGCAACAGGTTAGGTAATAGGTTTGACTAGATTAGATTAGGTAATAGGTGATAGGTTGGACTCGATGATCTCTAAGGTCTTTTCCAACCTTACTGATTCTGTGATTCTGTGATTCTGTTTTCCTTTCAGCAGCTGCTGTCCTTTATTTCTTCTTACCCTCTGATGTTTCCCATGATAAAGCGAGCTCGATTATCACAGAATCACAGAATCAGTAAGGTTGGAAAAGACCTTAGAGATCATCGAGTCCAACCTATCACCTATTACCTAACCTAGCCAAACCTGTTACCTAACCTGTTGCCATCCTGCTACCAACACACCATCCTACCTATAACACACTACCCTAATATCTAGGTCATGCCAATAAGTACATCATCCAACCTTTTCTTAAAGACCTCTTAAATCCTATGTGACAACTTAGCCAAAAAGTTTTCAAATTCTGTTTGAAATGTAGGAGAGATTAAATGGTCTTTGGTTCGTGTCTTCTCCTTGCCGAACTCAGTTATTGCACAGAAAGTTGTACATTCTGTGTCTTACATAGTTGTAGCTGCAAATGCTGTGTTCTTCTCTTGACTTGCTATGAAACTGTGCCCCAGTGGATTAGACTTGGCCTCGATAATCTTGAGGCTTGATTACTATAATGGAACACATCTAAAAATAAGACTTCGGGTCTGAAAAAATTTAAACTAAGTAAAAATGTGTCTCCCAGGCTGTAATGTTTCTCCTTGCAGTTCAGTGTGGTAAATGGGGTAGATGATTACCACAGCAAAGTTGAAAAGCTAGTTTCAGTACCTCTATTTTTTAGCATTAAATTCTAACACGTTGGATTTCAGAAGTTTGTTAAGTGAATGCTAAACTTTCATTATAACCTCTGAAAATCCTTCTAGGTTGGTATTTGAATCCTAAGCTTTTGGCTATACTGTCCATTGTGTCTAAGTAGTGAGCCAAATTAAATGAAGGAATAGATTTTATAACCAGAAGATAGGAACTTGTAAGCACTACAACTCTTTGCTGCCCGCTGTGCATGCACTTTCACACCATGATGCAATCAAGCTCTAGACTCTGATGTCCATAACTTATCAATTATCATTCTTCTGTGCGTGAAAATTCATCAGTGCTTAAAAAGCAAGAGATTACAGATCCTTAAAAAAACCCGAACCAAACAAAAACCTAAACCCATGCACACACACATAAAATCCTCCTCATCATAATTCAAGATTTTATTGTCTGCCTTCCAAGCACCAGGAAAGCATATTGGCATTTTCTACAAGCTCTTTTCACAAAGGCATAATTTCAGCAAAAACTTTTATTATTTATTACATTTTGGCATCTCTCAGTTTGGCATTAACATTTAATTCTGAACACATGAAGTCAAGGCAAAGTGTTAGCTGTTTACAGTAGTCATTTATTTCTCCTCTTCAGCCGTCTCCTCAGAAGAGGAAGTTTTCTCTCTGCAAACAAGGTACTTCACACATAAAATGTTCTCCAAAGAGAACATTCAATGGACTTTGCATTAGGGTTTCATGCCTCATTTTTGAAAAGTATTTTGGTGATACGTACCCCAGTTTCAATACCTCACTCAGGCCACAGCAAAGTGGCAACAATAGGTGTTTCACTCCATTTCCTCTCCCTCACGGCTTGTTCCTGTCACTCTTAACTGTTTGTTTAGTTAAATTTGTTCCCTAACCTGGACCATCTCGCAAAGGAGTAGTGCAATTCTTTGAGGTACATGCTGTTCAAACATCCTAGTTTGCACCTTCAGTGGTGATTTCCAGGCTAAGCTCAGGTGCCTGTAGGAACGGTGTAAGTGATCTTGGTTTCAAAGCAGAAGTAAATATGCTTCTGAAGGTTTTTCTGAATGCATGCTGGAATGCACATTAGAGTTGGGTAATAACAACTGCCAGAATACAGGCTAAAGTTGCTACATAGCCATATTCTGGAATTTTTATGGTGACAGTTTCTACCGCTAGAAGTTCTTGAAAATCTGCTTATACAGTTTCAGCTCCGCTATTGTATTTGGCCCTGCAATACCAGCAATGGAAATACTGTAACAAAAAGCTTACAGTCTCAGACAGAAGCATTCCATGAGCAGGAACATTTTTGTCCATGGTTCACTATGCAAATTACACCACTGTAAAAATAAAACTAAGAGATCAAGCTTCATGCTTGTAAAAGGCATCAGGAAGCATTATTCTTTTCTGAAATTGGTGGCATCTTGACTTTTACCTGTGGCCTGCTGGACTCTTACTTGTATTCTGTGTTTTTCGACACCCATCTGTATAGTATTTACCTAAGAAATGTATAACTCATCACAAATCCAGGCAACTCCCAAACTAGATCACTGTGAAATTCAACCAGCACGAAGTTCCCAGTGGAAGTAAAGTCTGCAACCTTCTCTGTTCCACAATAAGGGCCAACTGCAGGTGATGTAGGTTGGCTTCCATCGTGTATGAGCAAGTAGTCATAGATACATCTGTCACTATATTCCAGCTCAAAGGATAACATTCTGAGAGATATCTGGAGAAAACACAACCAAGGCACTTTGCTTCCATGTTACAGCCTTTCCTCTTTGTATGTAACAAGGACAAATAGTCCAAATTACTTGTGTGCAGGCACCATTTTCTATTCTGTGGTTGCACCACATCCTGATCCCATAGGACAATGCAAATTAGTAGCAAATTATTTGATTAGTTAATCAGTATTTGGATTGGAAGGAGAAGCAAGAGAAGCAAGGGACAAGATTGCTCTTCTATGCTTCACATTCTTTTATCCAGAGAAATATAAAAACAGCACCTGTGGAATGTCTCAGTTTTCTAGCAGGAATTCTTACTTAGGGATTATTCTGTGCAAAGCCTACTGGTACAAGCTAAATTGATAGGAGTTCACATGCATGTGTAAAGGCTGAGCACCTCAGAGTCCAGATCCAGCCTAAGTTCTCAAAATAAATTTTTGCATTCAGATTTTCACTCAGAGAATGCCTGGTGAAAAAGTATCATCACAACTGTTATTCTCCAAGGGAAGCAGAGATTTCATCATAAAACAGTGATGAAACCCAGAACTGAATTCATCTGTGTCTTACCTTGTATCCTACTGGAGAACTGATGACCCAGAAGCATGCTCGGTTTTTGGGGTATTTATTGGGGTGGTTTGGAGAAGCAATGACTCCATTTGAATCTCTGAATGTAGCACCACAATTCACTGAGGAGTAAAAGAGAAAAACGGAGAAAGAAATATGTATTAACTAGAGCACTTTGTCAGTAGAAATGAGCTTGCTTATACTCTATTGTAGTATTTCTTCAAGTTGAGAAAAAACGTGTTACCATGAAAATCTATCACTGAAATATTGTATGTCTTTACTTAGTATTTGTATCAGCAGCTGTACTGAAGGAACTTAGCAATGTCTGATAAATGTCTGTCCTTCGGAGGACAGGCAACAGCTGCATCTAAACCTGTATCTGTCTTTACAATTGAGTGTTAACATATAAGCATAGTATTCTAATGGCACTAACTGCATTTCAGAAAAGAATTAGCTCAAGTATTCAAGATTGCATTATCAAGCCAGATCTAGTACTTTATAGAAATCACTCCATCAAATAATGTAAAAAGAGTAAAGTTTACACATTTCTAAGACTTCTTCAATTTATGCTTTTAAAAAGTTTGGATTTTCAGTTGAAACAAAGAAACAGCAAGTTATTTGGGCTACTTCCTTCTAAATGAAAGCACGCTGCAGCACAATAGAATTTTGTCTGGCAGCCCATAATGCATTTGTGTATTTGCAGGACACCCCTCAAGTGACTACAGTAAGCACTGTATTTCATGTACATAACAAAAGCTTTTAATTCAGAAAGTGTAAGTTACCCAAGGTCACTACCTCTCCCATTGCATACAATCCCACAAAACCTTGAATAACATCTTGCCCAGACACTGGCTTTACATCTCATTGGTTGCAATCTCCTGTTAAGTTCTACAGTCTGTCCTCCTCGGCTGCCCTACTCTTATTAATTACAGTCATTGCATTGTTTTTATTTAAAGAAATTGTTCTGGAGATATGAAGAAACCTAACAGAAGCCCTCAGAAGAATGTGAGTGGGATCTCAGAATTACTATCATGAGATCCATGCAACATCCCATTTTCTTTTTCCTGTGAACCTTCAGACCCATCACTGCCTGGCCTTCTGCATTAGCAATTGTTGTGAAAGTGTAAATGACAACAGAGAAAAGACCTACTCTCGAGGATATAGTAAAAATTTAAAATTCTTCCATACAAATATTATTAATACTGTTCTTCAAGCTTGGTAAACGAGTGTTCATACCCCTGCTGTAGGAGGCTCTGAATCCTGTGGCTGTAATGCTCTCATCAGTTGCAAACTCTACCAGCATTGTTGATCCAGACGCTACTAAGGAGGGCAATGGACTCTTCCCACAGTACTTGTCCAGCAGGACAGGGGAATTCTTGCTGTTTCCATTGTAAATTTTTACATAGTCAGAAGAACAGTCTGAAGAGAGTTGGAGATCAAAAGCCTCAAACTGCAGGAAAACCTTAAGAAACAAGAAAGCAGATGTTGGGGTTAATGCTGTACACAGGGAGAGCCTCACACTATCTAATTGTTAGGAAATGAACCAGAACTTCATATTCATCTTACTATCCATGTATCACTGAAACTTTCTTTATTAAAAGAGCTTAGAATTTCACCTAGCTACCCTGTTACTGAGCCCCAGAGATCAATACCTCACTATTACTTGTCTTTGAAAACCCGTCCAATCTGAACTGGACAAAAATCAAGTTAAATAATGCATCTGATATTCTTAAGTCTTATGAAAATTGTTGAGACTGTCTTTCATTTACCGCATAACAGAATAAATGTCTTGATCCATGAAATTGGCTCCCAGGGGCTACTCATGGTAATGAAATAATGCTGCATAGCCTGGACACTGTGGTTCAAACATTTTTTCTCCTAATAAAAATTACCTTACTTCGACGGATGCGGATCATCCACAGACAGTTGCTATTGTTCGGGTATGGAGATGGGTAATTGACAGAGGAGAATGAGCCTTTGGATTTAGGCAACACAGAGCTACAGCAATCTGAAGGGAAGAACCAAACAGTGTTGAAGAGAATGAAAACTGCACAAAAATCTTGTTGACTTGCCTGAGAAGTCTCTCCAGCCATTTGCTTCAGTCAATCTTGTAAAAGAGAAATGAATCAAAAAGATGACAATTGTGTTGATGTTCCTCCTGTAAAAGTTATTGAAAACCTGCAAGTGAAATGAAGGTAGATTAAAGACTTACCTGCTTCAGCTACTAAAGTTTTTTTTAAAGACAATAGGGCTTCACTCTTTTCATGTTTAGGCCTGCTTCTTTTGTGAACTTTCTTAACCTCAACCACGGAAGTACTTTCAATCACATCAGTACATAAATTCCCATCAACAAATGTGTGTATTCGTAAGTGTATGCAAAAATCAAGCGTGAAAACCAGACACTGTCAAATCAAAGAGGGGTAGCCACTGAGGGAAAACAGTAACAAGAGCACTGAAGTCAAGCTACAGACCTAGTGATTGATATACAAAGTCTGATCTCATCTGTCCATGTCTTCATTTTTTGCACTATGGGGAAATCCCCAAATTACAAAATATGAGTAAATGGCATCCAATCATATGAATTAATGATATTATTTTCTTATTGCCTCTGAGTTTTTCTTTCCCCCCCTTTTAAAAAATTTAGTTATTCCAAAATATACAGATCTAATTATGAAATTACATATTGAAGTGTGATTCATTCCCAGCCTCACTGTCAAGAATAAATTTCATTAAATACTTGTTAACACTATTTTTGAGACCATGACAGACATTGTAAAGCTGTTTTATCTGCAGTTAATGATTTAGAGGAACCACTCTCAGCAACGATTTCTGTACCTGACTATCCAACTGAAGGAATGTTGTTCCCTTCTAATAATTTAACTAAGTTCTAACACAATCCAGAGCAGAATTTAGTACACTAATATTTAGGCCTTGTTAACATTTCTTGCTTTTTTAGTGGAAACTAATTGAATAACATCCCAGAAAAGTCAAATACATACTATATAAATCAATTAGCCAATGTACTGGGAGTTGAGGCAAAACTCTTGCATTGCAGGAACATGGTGTTATACCTGTTTTGGGCATCTCAGCTGAAGGGTTCCTGCTTACAGAGAAATACTAGGTATTTCTAGACCTTGAGATACCACAGGGATGAATTAGGAGGTGGGTGAGGCAAGGAAGTAGACAGCTATAAAAAAACCCTGTGGTTTTCTCCTCAAAGAGATTTCTAATCATGCTGAACGGCACCCATGCTTTTAGCCCTGCGGTCATTTTCCAACTGAGAGAAATCACAAACCTGCTGGCACTACTGAGACACATAAGCCTCTAAGCTGTAATCATGGCTGAGGAGACTTTACATGCTTTAAAAACTTCAGAGCTTTCCTGAAATTAGAATTTGACAGAAGTAGCAACAATGACCTCTCTGATAGATTTTGCTTATGTCAAAGAGCAGGGATTAGGTGAGGATAAATCAAAATGACGGTGAATTATTGAAAGTAAATTGTCCTTTCCAAGCAAGCAGCAGTTTGGCACAGGGACAGTTCTGTTTCCTTTTGTAGAGTGAGGGAGAGATATATTGAAGGGGCTGTGGGCAGAGTTCCTCTGTCAGTGCCTACAGACATCACCTGTATAAGGATTCACATGCCTTCTGTCTACAGCACTTACTGCACTTGTAGAGCTTGTTGATTTTAGCTACATCCAAGTTACTCAGCCCTTCTCTCTGCCCAATGGGTATAGAGGGGTCAGGAATTGGTACAATAGTTGGTTTTCCTGGAGTTTTGGAGAAATCATACCTGTAGAATAAAGAAATCACATTTCTAGATTACTTCTCGTAGACAGTGAAGTTCTCTAACTTCATAATCATATTCATGTACCCCCTGAAGAGAATTTCAATTGAAAAGGGCAGGAAACTTCTCAAAGATCTGCTAGTCTTCCTTGAAGAGAACCAGCATGGCAGCCATTTGGTGTGCAGAAGCTAAAAGCAAGGAAGAAGAAAAAGCTGCACTGTCCTGAGTGAAGGACACCAACATCCTGGCAAAATGAACAGAATCCCACATTCTTGGTTCCTGAGGCAGAGGAGCAGAAGTAGTTCTGTCTCAGTTACTAATTGCCTATTTGCTATCTGTAATTTCCTGCCTTCTGCTAGGCAATTTTTATTTAACAGTTTTGTTCAGAAGTTCTTAATTGCTCGTGGAAATAAAAAAGAAGGTAAATGATACAAGCCTAACTTCCATGGACTAACATGCAGCCTCAGACAGTGGCCCTGGATGAATATAAGTCATCATACAATATCTTAATGATACAGGAGTACAGTGAAAGATAATGTTGTCTTATGTTTTTCTTCTATCCATATCAACTCTTGTTTTCCAGGATTCCTGCTGACAAAGAGAGTATGCTCACTCTCAGTTATGTCCATTCACTCAATTTTAAATGAAGAGCTAAAGTAATTCTCTGCACACAGCAATTCCTTCTTCCTACATCTGAAAGCTGTTTGCTCCTTTGAGGACATCTCAGAAAACAACTTACGCGCCGTAGTGCATCACTGAAGAGTAGTCATAGGGAAGACCCAGGTTTTTGGAATTCATTTTTCCAAAGTTCCCTTGTTCCCCTGTAAGGTAGGAAAGCAGCATTTCAGCCAGAACAATTATTGCTGCTCTAATACTACGTTGACTGCTGTCATAATTTTAAGAGTAACTTAGGATACCAATACTTATGAGATCTTGGATCTGTAAAAACCACTAGAGATTTTTGAAGCCCAGGGGAAGCCATTTTTACAGTCTAGTAGGTTTCAGAATATAAAGTGTATCAAAGAAGTCAGTGTTTTGGTATAATCAATTAATCCAGTCCACTCTTCAAGCAAAAGTATTTATCTGTCCATCTTCATTATGATGTCTCCAAATACACTTCAGTGCATTATCTTGAATATGATAAGCATCCAACCTATGTCCCCAGAGCATCCAGACCTTTAGAGAGATATCTGGCTATCCACCTGATCAAAAATTCAGAGCAACACATGCGTGATGTCTTGCTGAGTCCTTCCACCACAGGTGAAAGGGATACAGTTTATCTATTACTTGCCCCAGAGGCCATGTTAGGAGCTATGTTCTGGCCTTGTCTCTGGTCAAACCCATCATCAGTGACTGCAGTGAAGTGGTATGACTCATTTGAAGCAGAAAAATTCAGTAAGATCAGATAACAAATTCTATCTGAATATGGCAGCTGGACATCTCATCCCTTTTCATCTGTTTTGCCTTAGAAAGCCAATATGAGATAAGAAATTGTTAAATTGGTGCGGGACTGGGGCCCAGGGACAGAGACTAGAATTCATGTCACCTAGGTTGATTTCTCCAAGTTAGGCACTAAAGCTATTCCTCAAGGCTTTCAGGACAGTCAGAGGAGAGAGAAAGAAAGACTCAGTTGGAGGAAGTTTCATCTGAAGAAGGCACATCGTTCTCTTCAATGACTGGGGAGTACGAATATGAATTGCATCCTGGGTCTCTTGGCCATAGTAAGACGGGCAAGCAAGCACTGTTGGAGGAAGGAGATGAATGAAGTCAGCCTGGCATTGAGACTAAAGCCCTAACCACTGGGGCCTCCTTTCTAGTTCTGTACTTCCATTATTGTAACTACAAATGTGGTTTGTAAATCCCAGAACATCTGGATGAAAGTTCAGAGTTGGACATCTTTGGAGTACACACAACTCGACTGGCAGGCTTGCAACTAGAGCAAGTCTCAGCCAGTAATGTCCTTCAGCACTGGTCCTGGGCTGAGGGCTAGGAAATGCAAAGAACAGATTCAAAATCCTGAAGAACAGAAAATTTGGGGATAAACATGACTTTAGAGTTTTCATAGCTCAAAAGTTCAGTTAAAGCTTAAACTGTTTTTCAACAGCATTGGCCTTCCTGACTGTGTTTTGTTTTAATCTCAGTTCCACTTTTCTGTTACATGACTTCAGAAAGAATTATCAACAAGTCCACGAATCATTTTTTGAGATCATGAACAGACAACACAGTTCAAATGCAGTGAAACATTTAAGCATATGGCTACTGTTTGGCACAAAAGTTCTTTGCTGAACTGTTTTGCTAAATAAAGAAAAAGTAACAGCATCCTGGCTGGACTGAGATGCCGCCAGCGAATAACTGTCTCTCTCATCACATGCCAGAGAGATCTGGATGTTTAGACCTGCACATGTGTGGGGACTTAACCTATCTTTTCCACTCTAGAAAAAAAAAAAGAAAAAAAAAAGGCTACCTCTGCCACAATCTTAGTGTAATGTCTCAGAAGAGCTAAAAAGGAAACTCTGGCAGAGAACTCTGAGTATATAGGTTTCTACCCCAAAAAGTTTGGGAAAAACAAGCTAAGTTTCAAGTATCTAAGTGGATAGCAACTGAGCAGACTTTGTTTTGTCAAAAAAAAAGAAGTAGGATGGCTTCCAAGGTAAATTGTTGCAAAAAACCAAAACCCAGAAAATATCCACAGTATGGAAGTCCTGACAAGAGGAAAACAGCTTGTGTGCGAGAGAGCTGGGAAGCTTCAAAAGGTCTAGTTCTGCACCACCAAGGTCAGGAGGAGCTCTGCTATTAGCACTGTTCAGAGCAGCATGTTTTTACAGGGGATGTACATTTACAGTCTCATGAACATAACTGTGTTCCTTTGTTTCCTTTTCCTTGCATATCCTTACATTTTTTCCCCACTGTTCTTGAGCTGCACACATTTGGCATTCTCACTTCCTTGTCATGCCAGTCTTCTCTTTCTTCATCCATGGTGAACACTTAAAACAGTGAATGTCTACCCTTCTTTTGTGTAGTCTTGTCTTCTTCACCTTTTTCCCCTCATTTATCTTTTCATGATACTGTGCCTGAATCAGAGCTTGGTTACATCTACCTTTATGGGTCAAGCATAGAGGAAAAATGTGAACAGGATAACCTCAGACTGGTGACTCGTCACTAATGGAGCTCCACAGGTCTTAGGCCCTGTTCTCTTCAACATCTTCATAAATTACTTGGACACAGAACTAGAAGGGATACCAAGTCAGTTTGAAGATGATACAGAACTAGGAGGAGCTATTGACTCCCTTGAAGGCAGGGAGGCCCTGCAGAGAGACCTTGATAAATTAGAGGACTGGGCAATCCCCAACCATGTGAAGTTCAACAGGGAATGTGATGGATTTTGCACCTGGGATGGGGCAACCTTGGATGTTCATACAGACTGGGGAATGAGATCATGGAAAGCAGTGACATAGAAAGATGTTTCGGAGTCCTGGTTGATGGCAAGTTGAATACGAGCCAGCAGTGCACTGGCAACCAGGAGGCCCAACCATGTCCTGGGGGGCATCAGACAAAGCATGACCAGCCAGTCTAGGGAAGGTGATTGTCCCACTCTGCTCTGCACTGGGGTGGCTTCACCTTGAATATTGTGGCCATTTGGGGCACTACGATATAAGAAAAACATTAAGCTTGGAAACTGCCCTAAGGAGACAATGAAGATGGTGAAAGGCCTTGAGGGGAAGCTGTATGAGGAGCGGCTGAGGTCACCTGGTCTGTTCAGCCTGGAGAAGAGGAGACTGAGGGGAGAACTCATCGCAGTTACAACTTCCTTGTGAGGGGAAGTGGAGGGGTAGATATTGATCTCTTCTTAGTGATGACCAGTAACAGGACTCAAGGGAATGGCCTGAAGTTGTGTCAGGGGAGGTTTAGGTTGGATATTAGAGAAAGGCTCTTCACTCAGAGGATGGCTGGGCACTGCAACAGGCTCCCCAGGGAAGTGATCACAGCACCAAGCCTGACAGAGTTCAAGAAGCATTTGGGCAATGCTCTCAGGCACATGGTGTGACTCTTGGGGATGATCCTGTGCAGAGGTAAGGGTTGGACTCAATTATCCTTGAGGGTCCCTTCCAAATCAGCATATTCTGTATCCTTCAGGAATTATGGCATCTTAACCTGTAGACTTCCCTCTGCAAAACTAGTGTAAGACTGAGTGTTTAGTATATATAACTTCATGTTTTCAACTCCTCTTTCCTAGCATATCTTTTGCTGGCATTTCAAACATAGCATGCCCTTGTACAATGGTAAACAACTCACAGAAAAATTACACCTTAACAGTAGAACTGAAACCTCAACAAAGGACAGCATAAATGGAATTTACTTAAGATACCATGGGAAAAGTCAAAAAAAGTTTGGAGAACAGTGTGTTAGGAATTTGCAATAAAAACAATCAAGTTCCATCTGGAGAAAAAAGATAGGGAGATGGTTGAATCACCATCCCTGGATGTGTTTAACAGATTTTATGAAGTATTTAGTGCCATGATTTAGATTATAAGGTGTTGTTAGGTAATAGGTTGGACTTGATGATCTCCATGGTCTTTTCCAACCTTGTTAATTCTGTGATTCTGTGATTCACAGATTTCGCTTATCACGGCATCTTTCTGGAACAACTCCCTTGCAATATTTGAGGGATTACAGTAATTGCAGTTTTTCCTCTCACATCATACCAGATCCCAGAATTTTGCACATGCCAATGGGTGCATGTGTTTCCATTGTCTCTGTATTGAGTCCCTTGTTCATATGCATTTTAGGATATATGCATTTCACTCACTGCCAGTGCCAAAATGCCTACCTGCTGCCTTCCCTTATCATCATGGTTCTCCCCAGGATAGAGTTGCCATGTGATTCCCACTATGATTTTGAATGTCACATTTCACCCCACCTCAGTTATGGATCCTATATTCTCACCTCCCGGCCAAGCCTTTGCAACAACACTTTGCATTCCTGATGATCTTGGTATTTTGAAATCTGGGCGTAAGATGGCAATCAAAATAATAATATAGAGCTATTTTTAGGCTGCAACTCCCACTCTACTGTAGGTGTAGCCACAGAAATTCCCCTAATACAAACACTCAACACAAAATTACAATTCTGAATGTGGTGCTGCAATTCAGCCAGAACTAAACATGACTCTTATGTGCATTGTTGTTCACAGAAGAAACATTCTCCTTTATCTGAAAGTACATATTTTCTCTTAAGATTTAGTGGACATACCTGCCACTATGTGTTCCCATATAATCTTGACAAACCTGTCCCGATCACTCCGTGCGTGTTCGTGGATGAAACCCAGTGCATGATTCATTTCATGCTGAATTGCTCCTTTATCCATGCAACCATTTTTCACCAAGCCTACTGCTTGACGTCCTCCAACTTTTCCAAAGTAAGACCAGCAGCTAAAAATAGGCAATAAATAACCAAAATTATCACAATCAACAAATACAAATATACAAATGTATTTTTTATGTCACCAAGGTCCTCTAGATATGCAGCCACAGAAGGGGATATGCAAATAGTTAGTAGCATATGATATCTAGGCTTCTGAAAGCTGCAAAATAACATGGCGGGAAGAGGGAAGTGGGAATAAAGCCTTGGTAATGAGGATGGCAAATTTTAAACTGGTAAATTGCCTGTATCAGACTAAGGTGAAACAATATAACTAGTTAAGCAAAGAACCCGAAACAATTCTACTTCTTTAAATTTTTACAATGACGAAGGAAAGTGTCTTATTTTGAATTACACCCTTATCTTTAAGGCCACTCACACATTTATTCTTGCAGCCCGTTAACTGATGTAACTACCACTATATCTAAGAAAAATGAAAAATTGCATCTGGTCTCAGAATCTTTGCTCCTAGGATAAAAATATAAAGCAATTACTTAAATCCAAAACAAAATAGAAAATAATCTGAAAGAGTTTTTGGGTGCTTACACTTGCAAGAGACAAGGACTTACCTCTGCCCACGTTCAACATACACATAGTCTGTTTCTGTAGTGCGATTTACAAACTGCACACAGGTCAGTGTAGAGATCTCTTGCAGAGCATCGGCAATCCACGACTTCTCTGTTATTGCTAGAAAGAGAATAGGGCCAGGAGAAATCTTTCTTCATTAATCAAACCCAAGGGGCATTGATGGGGTGCTTTACCAAAAAACCTCACAACACTCATTAGCCTTTTGTCATACAAATATAGTAAAAAAAGGGCACAAAGCCTTCAGAGATCTTCAAGTTGATTGTACTTTCCATGGGAGATATAAGAATTAGAGCAGTCTCATATGCATATTCTACAGGAAACACCTGATAGAAAGCAAAAGTTTACCATTGTTTGTTCCATTAGACAGAACAGAAGAAATGAGACAGTTTCAGATATAAATAGTTGGATTACAGTATCCCAAATGATCTGTAGCTAAGCACCAAAACCCTATTTTGTTTATCAGAAACAAACAATGACCCTTTGGAATCATTTGAGACAGGCAAGGTTCTGAAGATCACAATGTTTCTACTCAGCTACCAAATAGAGATGAGAGTGTTTATCCACTTTGGAACATTTTGGCCTAATTTAGCTTCCTTAGTTATGAATCATCTACAACCGAGTTGTATCTCAATTTCCTAATATTTAAAGTTTGGAGAGAGGAAGATAGAAGGAATAACCCTCAGCTACCCACAAGAGAATATGCCGCAGCTCTGGAAGTACATGGACAGAGAAGCAGACTAGATAATGCAGAGACTGGGCTTTCTTCAGTTCCCTGAGGAACGGAATTAGGCACAGGCCATTTTTCACTTCCATGAAATTTTCTTTCAGGGTGAGATCTTTTAGGATGGGTCTGTATGGAACCCTCTGCCCAGATTAAGGCATCACTCTGCAGTGTTTTGCACAGCACGGAGTTGACCAGAGGGAAATAACAAGGGAAAAAATATCCCCAAGGATTTTTCTCCATTTTTGCCTCTACAGGGTTTCTAGTGTGGGAATATTTCTATGAGAGATTTGAAATATAGAGTTTAAAAAAGTGCTCCTAGTGCTAGTTTTGACAAAAATGCATTCATAATGTGAACAAATTATGCTGCTTCTCTACTTGTTAAATATTGAAGTGCATAGGAGCTAGCAGGAACAGGCTAATATTTGAAATTACAATTAATTAGCTGACTACAGCCCAAGAAACCACATATTTTAGTGTCTGCAACTGAAATGTTTGGGGTCTTAGCCAAACTACCAGAGGGCTAACAGGATGGCAAAGAGACATGTCAACAAGTTCTCAGTTGTGCAGAGACTGCTTTTGGTGCATGCCACAGAAATATAAAATAACAGGGAATATGGGGACTGTAAGATCAATGCTAACTTGACAGCCCATTCGCATACACTCACAGAAATCAGAAGAGATGTTAACTGGAACCTTGACTAGTCCATCCTGTGACTTGGGCCATAAACAGCTCTCACAGTTAATTGCACTGCGTTGTCCTCTTCTCAAGAGGATGTCTCCTTCATACACAGCTATTTCACCATCTGGCAGATGAAGAAAATAAAGGACATACAAGGCACTGAGAAGGCAAATCTATGTGTGAAAGGGAGACAAGAGGTACACACTAACCAAGCTTTTGTACCTTTGGAAATTTCTTTCAGTGAAGTTCATTTCCTAGTAATGTGAGAAAGGATTAGGATACTAAGACTGGTTAGGTCTGCCTTGCTTCCTGGGTAGAAAAGTTTAATATTAATATAGATGTCATAGTGCAGCTGTAATCAAAGTCCTCACTAAATATATTTTAGCTTAAGAGGCTTTAGGATCTTTCAGAGGGGAATGCTAAGTATTACAAGTATTGTTCTCTTTATTATTGCTTGTGAAATTAAAGAAAAATCATAAGTGACCTTTGTAAAAATGGGATGAATCATACAAAAGAAAGTTACTATTTTTATCATCCATATTGAATGCATGTGAACTATTAATTTCCAGGTTAACTGTTAATTTGACATAAGATATTGTGACGTGCACCTCAGTTCTGACTCCAAAGTACTTGGAATACATTTGTCACAGACAAGAGCTATCAGTTATTAGGCAAAAAAAAGTACAATAGTCTTGAGTATAGCAGGCAGGGAAGTGCTATATATCACATAGGAAAGAAAACAAAGTGAAAAATACTCTGATTTACTGAGGCCACGTATGGAAAAGAATATTTCATGTAGCAATTGCTCAATAAGTCTTCCTAATTCCTTTATCACAAGACTATAAATAATCACACTGAATGTGACTTTAAAACACTCTTTAATTCTGTGCATTGGCTTTCACTGATGCTGAAAAACATTTTCCCAGAGAAAAATATACCAAATAATGATATTGAGGTATACAGATGCAGTCCCACCAAAACCTGCAGTTATTTATATAATAATTACAATCAAACTCACCTAAGTCATTGTTTCTTGTAGCTATCTGAAAAAAAAGCATATATTTTAATACAGGCTCATTTCCATAGCAGAAAACTTCTATCAGGTAGAAACACAGCAGCGAAAGTTTGCAACTAATTTAAAGACAGAACAACTCAGCAGCAGCAATGTAAATTCTCAACATCTCAGAGCAGTGACACACCTGGACAGGTTTACTCAGTGTAAAGCTATAGAGAAATGCTATTTGTGTTGGTAGAAGAAAGTACTTCATCTTCACGTTTCCAAGATGATCTTCTCTGCTCTGCAGCTCAGTTCTCAAAGCTCTGGTTAGTTTACTTGGGGCAAGTTTTATGGGAAAGCTGCTGATGTTGTTAACAAGTGTAACAAAAATAGATAACAAGAAGTATTTTTACAAAACAAACAGGCTGCAGGACCTCTCAAGAGAATTTCCAGGCTCTCATTTCTTATTTATCTTTAGAAAACAGAGGAAGTGGAGCAATAGGAAAGAAAATTCCAAAACCTTAACATGACTCATCCTCAATTCTAAGAAGAACCTATGAGCTGATGTAGGTCTTCTCACTGTGGACCAAGGGACAGGATATCTGGTATCAGTGTGTTTACAGCAAAACTGAGTCCCAAGGAACTCTTTGATCCATCCACACTACCTGTTCTAGTAACTTCTTAGCTTGCTGCCAGGGGCTACCCTGCTCTGCAGCGCCCATCTATCAGCCTGTTCCCTCTGGGCAGAGCTCTCAGTCAGGCATTGCTGGCCAGGGGCACTAGCAATCCATTGGAGTCAGAGATGAATTCAATTGTTGATTGGAATTGTTTTTCCAGTACACTATCTTGAAATATAATCACTGCTGATAGTGACTCTGTGTCTTTCTGGAGTCTATAAATAAATAAAACTACCAGCTCACAGAGTTTTGGCTTCTCACCTTTTGGAAAATCCTCCTTTCTTTGAGGTCCATGAATAGAAACAAGTCTAGAAAGGCAGGTTGCATCCTAGAACATCCCACATTCTAGGAGTAAGCCACAGAATAGGAATATTCATATTGCACACACATGAACACATGCAGGCAGGCAGATCATGCTTTCTCCTCCTAGCTTCAGCCCCTGCACAAATACTGAGGTGCTGTAGAAAATCCTAAGTACATATTTGCTATATCAGATCTTCAAGAAAAAAACAAGAAAATCTTTGGAATTGCCTGCAAAGGCAAAATTTTGAGGAACCAATCTAATTCACAGCAAGTTGAGATGGCAGAGGGTGCCTTTCCACAGAGAAATACATAATTTGCTCCTAAACCTTCTTAAATATTCCACATTTCTGTGTCTTCCACAATTCATCCACAGTTATCACTTCCATGAAGGTGATACTGCAATAATGAGGTACAGTCATAAAGGACCCATTTTTCTTTTGGCTGATCAGTGGAGGAAGTTCAGAAGTCCTCATTAGTTTGTTATATCATTAACTAGAGCTCCTCCTGTACAGTTCCAAGCAATCTCTGTGTCTATTCAGGATCAGGTTCAAAAGAGAGACAGGAGTCACAGGATCATATTTCTACTGCTATACATCACAAAATGACAGGGGAGAGAGCATTAGTTATTAGGCAACAAAAGCAAGGGAGCAAGACCTGTTCTACTGCGCAAAGTCTGGAGCTGGGTCACTGTAGGTATGCAGCAGGGAGGGATGGGAGGGTCCTTTGAAGTTCTGCCATACAGTTTTGCATATCTATTCCATGGGGAAAAAAGGTCAAATCAAGAGATTTATCCCATGGCTAAATTAATTTTCCTGACTGCCAGAAACAACTTGGTATTTTTCAAGGCTAATTAATGGACCAAAGTCTCATATCTCCTGATAACACATTATCAGTTGTCTCATAGATGCAAATTTCCTTTTTAAGGCTGCTTGTCTATGCTGCCTGATTCAATATTTTAGCAGAATAATGTTCAAGTCTTGGTCTCATTATCTATCCAAATAATTTGATTACACAGCTGTAACCTGCATTCTTTCTCCCGTGTGGCTTTTCTTACGCTGTCTTTTGGCATTTCTAATTGTTAGCCACACTGTCCTTGATCTGCCAGACATTTTATCACTGCTGTTGGTTAGAAATTTTAATACAATGCTTATCACATTCTTAGTAATGCTTACTTAGTATCACCTTCTTTCCATGACAGAGAATTGGCACATATTTTACTGTGTAATCCAAATTGTTCTTGATAAAATGCTAAATGACAAAGTTAGAAAAGGCAAACATCTGTAGATGTTTAAGGAAAGGGTTTTCCCTGGCTCTGTGTAAGTACTTGGGATCACCAGAAGCAATAGGAATCACTGGAAGCTTTTACAGCTAACTTGGTTTTGGAAACAGCTGCAGGCTGAAGAGACCTTTACTACAGCTTTTGAACTTGATGCATGTGCGAAGTTGGGCTCCTGGAGACAAGCTACAAAGGTTGATTTCAGTATCTGGATGTCTGCATACCCAAGGACTGAGCAAGATGGAACTGGCTTGTCTATAGCTTCCCTGTTTCTGGTGAAACCTGATCTGAAATCAGTGTCCAAATGCAAACATCACACAAATGCACTGTTTTATGTAAGTCGTTCAGACACATAATAGAAGTGCCGATTTAATGCTGCTCTCTAGTGGTTTGTCATTTGTGCAAGCAGGACATATTTGCAGTCAGGAACTCTCCATCACCACTTACAGCCTGTGAACTCCTTTGAGTCCTCTCTCAGCACTGACCACTGACTGCTTCCTGCAGAAAATGCTTGCAGGCATGAAGAGCTTGTCCTGTAACTCGTGCTGAGAAATAATGCATCAGTTTTAGCCTGAACAGTCTCAAAACTTGAGTTTAGCTTCTGCAGTCTTGTCACATCACTATTCACCTATCCAGATGCTTACAGATTGTACATGGAGATGCCACAATAGATTTCTTAAGTGCTCTGATGGCCCATCAGGGCAATGAACCTTTTACCTACACCATTTTCTCTAAAGGATTCTTAAATCTTCAGATTTGTTTTATTGATGAGTCCTCTTAAAAGCTCTTGGAAAGCTTACACTTACTGCAAAACCCAAATACTTCTCTGGCTCTGCCCTAGCTCCACTCAGCCTTCACAACATAGGCCATTGCCCCTTTCCCTGGTTTGCCTTGAAAGAGAACCTAGACACATGGGCCAGAGGGGTGCAGCAATAAAAGTCCTGCTCCATAAGGGGGACTTCCTGGGATCTGTGACTACAGCAGTCTCTCAGTACCTCAGCACAGCCTGTTTGACGTGGTATTGAAGTGCATTCAGAAGCTGAAGGCCAAGACAAGACTAAGAACAAGGACATACATCCAAAGTCCAGGAAGGTGTCCAAGCCTAGACTGAAAATACATGCTCCTACAATGCAGACCAAACAGTGAGCAAAGGCCATGGCCAAAGCCTAAACAGAGTCCTGGGACACGGGACAGAGGCTGTGGGCAGAGAACCCAGGTGAGGCTGGTCAGCAGCCATTAAGGTATGTTGGCCCTCTCCATCCCTAAAAGCTACAATATGTTGCAATTTATTCTGTAGATTACAGTGTGGGCTGTTCAGTGAACACTACTGCAGCTTACATAATTATATGCACTGGATCAGCACAGGCTTCTTCAGAGACCCCTAGGAAATTGTCTTGCAGACTCTGGGACAGCTATGTTGACTCAGCCCCAAGATATATTTGTCCCTGGGTCTACTACTTCCAATTTTTATTTCATGTTTCTTTCAGCTGTGGGTATGGAAGATACAATCCCCTATCCTGGATCCTTTTTAAAGTTTGATTGCACTTTCCCGTAGCTCTGGCACTGCGGTGATTTAAGTGGCACTTACCAAACTCACTCAGCAGCTGAGCAGTTTCATATGTGAGCTGCCTTCAAACTCCTGAGAGAGCATCATCTGTTCACTGCACTGATTTTTTCTTGCCAGCAGTGGTATTTTCTTTGAGACATTCTTCCTGAACCTGAGATTTCCTTAGGTCGATCCTGTAAGGAATGATCTCATCAGGAACATCCCTGTCCTGCTCCATGGTAGTGTCAACCTAAGGAATGCACAGCTTTGCTGCAGTAACTTATCTTCTCCTTTACTATCTTGCTTATCTACTGATTCCATCAACTTTGATAGAGTTTTCTTTGTTTGGGTTTTTTAAAATTCTCTTTTAACCCATGTTATATGTTTCCACTTGTCAGATTTTACACTGCACTTTATTTTCAAAGAATCACAGAATTAACTAGGCTGGAAAAGACCTTCGAGATCATCGAGTCCAACCATGACCTAACCATCTCATCAACTAGATCATGGCACTAAGTGACTCATGCAGTCTCTTTTTAAACACTTTCGGGGATGGTGACTCCACCACCTCCCTGGGCAGCCCATTCCAATGGCAACTCGCTCTTTCTGTGAAGAATTTCTGCCTAGCATCCAGCCTAAACTTCTCCTGGTGCAGCTTGAGACTGTGTCCTCTCATTCTGTCACTGGTTGCCTGGGAAAATAGGCCAGTGACACCATTCAGATATTACTTCCATTCTTTATTTTCTGCTGCTCCCTAAGTCTGACTGCATTTTACAATGTCTAGTACGCATTTTACTTCCATCTCAGATAATTATATTTTCTCATAATTTTCAAGTTTTTATCATTTTAGTTGCTCCTTGTATCTACCTTCTTTGTTTCTGGGGAGTTACACTTTCTAAAGGTTCACATTACAAGAGTGCATTTTTCAGGTCTTTCTCTGCAACCAGAACTTGGACTTTATACAAACATGGAAACAAGTACACCTGTACCTATGTACTTCCACAGCAGCTTTCAAGACAAGAAACCTGAAACCTTGCTAAGAAACAAAACTGGCTCCATACACAAGAGATTACATTCAGATGAATTTTTTTGATAGATAAGCATTGAACATCTGGGAAAGAACAAACATTTATTTAATGAATCTGTCATGATGCTTCAGAAATAAAACAGGTTCAGTCTCTCTGTGTGTTTGTAGGGACAACACATGTTTTGTGACTACATTGTTAGGCTAAAAAATGGCATGAAAACTGTACAGGCGGATAATAATGTTCAGAAATTTCTTATCATATCTCATTCAAATGATTTTGAAAATGGATTGAAATATTACACTGAAAAATGTGATGTGTTTAATCAATAAAGAAATTCAGGTGCTGATCTCACGAAAAAGCATATCCAGGGTACGTAACAGAATGAGAACTATGAGTCTCACATCATCACACCCTACACAGTGTTTCCGTGTTTAACCTCTTCATACTTACTGATGAATTGCAGAGGCCACAGGCAGTAGCTGCTGTGATACTGGATAGCATCTAGTTAACACCAGAAACTGGGTCTTTTGCACAGAATTTTCCCATGTGATGTGAGAGGGTTGTGTCACCTTTGAAAGTGACTAAATATTTGACATTTTAGTATTGAATATTCTGAGCCAGAATACCGTATGTGCAGCGTATGTCTGTAAGCACAAACGAAGCACTGTGGATGCTCGGTGGTATGAGCATGTATGAATAAAAGACTACAAGGACCCTTCAAGGCCACTTAGTCCAGCTTCTGCTGGTGCAGGTATTAATGTCATAGATTAGCTTTTTTTAAACTTAAAATTCAGTCTGTTTTTTTCATTCTTGTTAGAATACTATTCTGAAAGCAGGTTTTGTGAATCTTACAGGTACTAATGATGGTTTATTTAGGGTTCATGGGAGAAGCTGGAGGTCAAGAACACATTGGACCCAAAATATCCTTTGAAGTAAAGATCTGTGATGAAAAAGGATTGTAACATGAAGCTCAGGTTGGGGTTAGTTAAGTAGCATATCATCACTACTAAAGTAGCTGTATTCTGATGATCAGTGCTGAATCTTAGAGCACTAGTTTATCTGAAGGGCTTCAATTCTACAAGTCCTACCGTTCTAAGGTGTTCTTTTCTGAAGTGAAAAAAATGTTGAGGATACTGAGCTGTGAAAGACAGTGTTGTTGAATAGACCAAAATAGACAAAAGTTTTCAATTAGAAAAAATAATCATAATGTTTTGCAGTTCTGAGTATTCCTATCTTTCACCTCCTAAAAAAAAAAAAAATGAGGCTGCTGAAATGGAGCTGAAGTGCCCAGAACAAAGAAGAAAAGGCAAAGTGATGTGTCCACTGCAAGAGAGATCAGTGTTTCCCAGTTTGCTGGAGGAATGGGGCAACATGGAGACAGAAGACAGTTTTCATATTCCATAGGAAAATTAAAATGTTATTACAAAAACAAAGAAGAAATTTAGGAGCATGTATAACTACATTATTCTTCCTCAGTTTTAGGATATGTATGTTTTCAACAGCTCAAGTCCTGACACCACATACTAGCAGAGCTTTCCTGAAAATAAATATTTGAGGCCCTAATTTTATTTTTCATCTGAAATCAAGAGTTTCAAGTCAAAAGTACTTCAAATACTAAGCTGTATCAGTTGGTGTACTTAACAGGAGATAAAACATTATATTCAATATATTCAGCAGTCAGCAGAATTTCTTTTATTTAACTATCTTAAAAATGCTTTTACACAGATATTTTCCAGGTTTATGTCTACTTCTGAAATCTGATGGGCATGTACAGGATATACACACATTATAGCATTAATCCTGGAGTCTCTCAAGAGTTAGAAATGTAGCCGTTTGATTGAGTTTGGTTCCTTGCACTGCTGGAATTTGAGAATAGCCAGCAATTCAAAGATTAGAGTTGTGTTATCTTGGAAATTGCCAAACTGTGGTTTTTGAACTGCATGTTGTTGGAGAGCCATTCAAGAGCAGTTTCCATGCTGGGGCCATGTTATGCAGGCAGCCCCACAGCCTGTACTGGTACAGAAAATAATTTTCATATTCATTATGGAGTCATACTGGATTCAGCCTGCACATCTATTGCTACCTGATTTCCTAAGTGGTTGGTGGGATTCTTGCAGAGGCATCATTCTCTCTAGTGTGTTATCCATGCCCAGACTTCCTCTTCCTTGCCTCTCTGACGTTTATGAACAGCAGCTGATTTCTATGCTCTTTTCATCAGTGGAACAGATAAAGAAGAGGGAAAAAATAATTGAACAGGGAAATTGAGAATCAGCTGTGGTATCTTAGTGCTGGTTGATATTTAAGTCAGACATTTTAGATACCAATGTTCTACAGGGAAAAAAATAAAATTAAGTTGGCCACTGTCTTTCTCCTGGAAATTAAAAGGGGCTGAAACTGCTGTGTGAGGGTACTTGGCTGTCTCTGTCAGCCGAAGAACTCGATACCTCATGAATAGTAAAATGAAAGCAGGGAAAGGAAGACGAGAAAAAGGTGACAGAAGTTTGTTATATCTGAACCTGTCCTTCCTCACAGCCGTGGGATTGCCACAGCATCTTTTGCAGTTCTGCTATGCAGACCTGCACTTTCCCTGGCTGCAGCAGAGAGCTGAGACCTTACACTTTTAGCATTTTGCTTTTTAAATAGCTCATATATTTTTCAACAGTTACTAGAAGCCATACAACTCGCCCATACTTTTATCTCCAGGACTAATATGCTAGTATCCTATCTCCATGGCAGATGCCTCTACAGTAGGAAAACCCAGGTCATTTTTTTTTTCCTTCTAGAATTATAATCACCAAGGAACAGCCGATTAGTGGAGAATAGTATGAAGGAGGTCAAAGAGATGAAAGTTCCTTTCTTGGCAGTAATGGTACTACCACATTTTACTAGGCTTAGAAATGGGACTTAGAAAAAGGACTAACTGTATGTGCTAATCCCCATATGCAGGCATTAAAGCATAAGTGCATGTATAAATGCAGAAACATGAGGGTTTGCATGTAGGCACTGTCTCTTGCAAGCACATAAACATAGAAACATTAACAAATATTTGCTCTGCATGGGTTTTTTTTAAGAGTGCATAAGATCTGTAACAAGCATTTAAATAGTCTGTGCAAAATACTTCTGTGTGGTCTTGTGCCAAGAACAAGGAAAGAATCTCCTTCCTCCATCCCCTTGTATACACTGCTGTTGAGTTGGGTCTGAGAGGATACTGAATTCCTGCCAAAATGGTGGTTATGTATTATATCATCAGCTCTGAAGTGTTGTTGTGCACACTTCATGTGCAACTTCAGTTAAATATTCTGGAATACAAGAAGGCATACCCTTTGGCTAATGTACTGCCAGGCAATTTTTTTTGTACGTGTTCTCCCATCATTCCTGTTCATGCAGCATCTCCACTGCATGGTTTAATTCACAGTAAATTACTTTACCTTTCATGCAGCTTTTGCTCCAATTAATTATCTGGGAGCCTCTGTTCTTACTAAAGTAAGACCAGTACCTACAGAATGAAAAATGATCCTCTAGAGTTCATTTATCATCTAAAGACTGGGGCTGTCTCTAAACCTAATCTGTAAGAAGGGAGTCAGTCACCAATGGCAGCTCTATCTGTGTTGCCTGTAAACTGCAAAAGCCACACATGGATGGGGTATTGCACTAAATGAGTGAAGGCGTGTCCCTGTTCCTTGTTTACTACTAGTCATTCTCGGATTATAAATAGATGACAGGACACTATGTCAGGACAGGGGCACTTGACTAAAGCTGCAGTGGACAAGCAGATCTGGACTTCAGCTACAGTCCGAAGTACACCTGTAGATCCTAGGAAAGTTCCCACAGCAGAGAAAGAAGTCACTGATGTTAATCTCTCATCTCTAAAAGTATTAATTTTTACACAACTAATTTATTGATCAAAGAGTAATGGGATCAGTGTACTGGAACCTACCTGTCTTTAGGAGGAACACTTATGCATTCCTTTCCTGTTCACAGAATCACAGAATCACAGAAAATTATGAGTTGGAAGGGACCCACAAGGATCANCCTGGACCGACTGACCACACTGTTCCTGATGCAGGCTAGGATGCCATTGGCCTTCTTAGCCACCTGGGCACACTGCTGGCTCATATTGAGTTTCCTATCAATCAGTACACCTAAGTCTCTCTCCACTTCACTAGTCTCGAGCCACTCCTCCCCCAGCCGGTAGCGGTGCATGGGGTTGTTATGGCCGAAGTGAAGAACCCGGCACTTAGTTTTGTTAAACCTCATACTGTTGGAGCCTGCCCATCTCTCCAGCCTGTCAAGGTCCCTCTGGAGGGCCTTCCTACCCTCTGGCAGATCAACATTTGCCCCCAGCTTAGTATCATCTGCAAACTTGCTGATGATGGATTGAATTCCCTCGTCCATGTCATCGATAAAGATGTTGAACAGTACTGGGCCCAACACTGACCCCTGTGGGACTCCGCTGGTGACTGGCTGCCAGTCCGATGTTGCACCATTCACCACCACCCTCTGAGCCCGCCCTTCCAACCAGTTTGTGACCCAGCATAAAATGTTCCTTTCCAGCCCGTGCTTTACAAGTTTCTCCTGAAGCTTATTGTGGGAAACCGTGTCGAAGGCTTTGCTAAGGTCCAAGTACACGTTGTGCAGCCTAAAACCAGATACAAGGCAAGATATCATAGAATCCACTGGGAGCACTGCTGACACCAAGTGGATCTCCTCTTTTGAGAGCAGGTACTTTAGGACATCAGTCTACTTTTGCAACACAATTTGGATAAAGCCGTATGATGGTGCTTAACGAGGATGCACATTTGCAAACGATGACAAGCATCTTAAATGTAGTGGTAGACACCTCTGCCAGTAGGGCTGTCTACTGGGATGCAACTCAACCTAGCAGAACTGGGCTACACATAAGACAAAATTCTTGGAATCTCAAGGTGCAGATCCTTGATGCAGAAGGAGCTACAGAGCTGGTTACAGATGCAGCAAAGCTCTGCCACCACTATGCAGAAGGCACAGCTAACACCCAAGGTCTATCTGCTGTAGTGCCTCTGAACTTCTTTCCCTCTGGTTCCCACTACTAGCAGGAAGTAGAGAGAATTTATAAATGTCCACTACTGTTTAGCTGTTTAATTATGTGCAGGCATCCCTATATGGAAACAATGAGCAAAGCAGAGAGAGCCTGAGGAATATCAGTGTATCGTCCTTGACTTCTTAACTGATAGAAAGGTGGGCAAGTGAAGAAGGCATGTGACTTGGGCAGTAGTGCCTGCTCAGGCTACACCATGGGGATGTTTTCGTAGCCCAAGAGCAGCCTTGATGAACTGGAGTAAAAGTCAAGAACAGTATTAGTAGAGTAGGGAAAAAAAAATAAAAAAACTGCCTTTTCACGTATTTACCACTATGGTAAATGGTCTGGAAATAAGCTGGGAGAAGGTCTTCTTTAGAAGGTCTCTAAAGGTTCCTGATAGACATGTCCAGGGTGGTATGAGTAATCCAAAATACTGGATACTTCATGCCATACCTTTATTTAAACTATTATTATTAAAGTGCCTTGTTCTCCTTAACTGTATCTACTATCTCTGTTTTAACAACTGGGAGAGGATTTTTTCTTTATTCTCTTCCTTGTCTCCATCTGCTGGGACAGATTACTCACCTTCTCCCATCTGCAACTGTGGGATGATTTAATGTGTGGGCAATGGTGGCAAGATGGGATAAAGAAGACTGTTTCACAAGAAGAACAGTGGAAAGGAAAATTCCACCTACGAAGAGCAGCTCAGAAACTCAGCAGGTTAACCAAGTCAATATTTCATTAAGCCCTAACACTGTAAGGTCTCATTTATGCTGGAATAAAAGTGTATTTCAGTTCAGTGCCACTAGTATTCTTTCTGGACCACAGATTCTGAACTTGGAGGCTGCTACTTGATTTCTCATTCCTGTTGCTATCAATGCTGAGAAGAAACTTTATTCTAGAGAGAGGAGATCACAAAATGGATGATAAATTCATTAGAGGATGGTCAGAAGCATTGGTTAAAGGAAACACCATAGGTCTGCAAGCATTAACACATCAGTGTCTCCTTCCTGTAAAGGAATTTACTGTCTGTGTAGGTGGGGAAAAAAACCACCTTAATCAGGTAAAAAATACCCTGAAAAGAGAGAAACCACCATCCAAATTCTGTTGTTCCTTATAGGGGTGAAGTATTATGTAGAGCCTTGTTCTGGCATCTGGAGAACAAATCACTGGTGATTCCAAATGTCAGCAGAATCTACTAGCAGAGCTTTGCTGTGTGTGCAGATGAGAGTCTTTGGTATGAGTTCAAAGTAAAAATGAATCTGAAATCTGGCAAGCCCATATGTGAATTCTGTTACATATCCAGGATTTTTGGCAGAAACAGTTTTCTATTGCAGGACTTTGAAGCCTAGATAGAAAATAAATTGCCTTCGTGTTCTATAACTAAGGCATATGAAGTACAGCAGCTTTGTTTAAGGAAACTCTAAAGTTCAAACTCGCTTATTTTCAGGCTTTTTTCCCCTCATTAAAATTATCTAAACCTGCTTTTATTGCCAAACACATGGCTTTTTATGAAATGCAGCTTCCAGTCACTTTTAAGGTTGAATTTTGCAATTAATATAATCTGAATTTTAATTTTGGAAACTTATAAGCATAGATGCTTTTGCAGTTTATTTGGTACAATGTGATTTCAAACCCTCTTAGTTTATTTTTCTCAGTGATGCAAAGCTCACTGTATGCTATGAACAAAGTGACTACCTTTATTATATTTTAAAATTATACTTAATATCTTCTTCATTCTCAAAGAAAAAGAATTCCTATTAAAAAGAGCAATAATGTGAACTTTGCACAAGTAAAATTCTTGACCTGTTTATATCTGATATTTTGCTGTTGAACTGCAAAAGACTAGCCCTATGGAAATTAGTGGGAATTTTATATGACTTCAGTGATGAAGTTGTAAATTTAATCTCTGAATGGTCCTATAACTACTGCAGGAGGTGCAAGTGTTATTGTTATGCTTCTGTAATGGCTCTTCTTTATCACTTAAGCCATCCTTCCAGGTGGCAGTATTTTCTGCTGGGTATGTACTGTGTGTGCAGGGATCTGCATGATATAAGATGCATCTGAAAAATCAGGCTGTAAGAAGCCTTGGTTGCCAATAATGTGCCCTTTCTTATACAACCCTTTTTGTAACAAAATCTCACTAGAAGATGCCATCATCTGTTGGTGGAAGTGCTTTGGCTATTTAAAGTAAGCATCATGAAGCACTGACTTCCACAAGTTAATAGCAATTCATTCTTTCTTGGTGCTTGGAGAACAAGCACGCCACAGCCATAGTTCAGGGACTGTCCAATGTATTTCCTTCCTTCTCATGTTAACAGTTTGTGAGACACCCTGTCATAAGCATTAAACAGTTGGCCTCACTTAACAGTGCTCTTTCAAAAAATATAAAACACAACAAAGAATCAAAAATAATGACACAATAACCCAAGCTGGTATTTGGAGTTCAGGATTTCACACAATTGAGCAAAAAGCATTTTCATTCAGAAAAGAGAGCAGGCTGATTATAGTACAGCTCTAGAAGGTAATGGGTCTATCTGTGCAGAAGGATCTTTAATAAAGAGATTTTAAATAGATTTGATATAAGAATTTTACAAATAAAAGGGATATATGGTCATCAAATCTGCTTTATACATGAGGAAGGAAAAACATTTAGCAACATCAAAATCTCTTCCTCTCCATGGGCAAGACCCAGATGTCATGTGCATAAAACTAGGCAATAAAATATCAGATCCAGCTATTACTAATTTCAGAAACTATAAATAAATCTCCTATTGTTACCATCCCCTAGAGGCATTCAAGAATATCCTGACTACTTGTCTACACTTGAATCCCTTCCTTTTCTTCATACCTCTCCTATTTCCTAATAAAAAAGACTTCTCATTGCCTAGGAGAAATTGTAGCTTGTCTTTATTTCATGCAACACCGATTCAGTGTTTGCTTTTAAACATTGCCAGACACCTTGCACACAATGCTAAAATGCCACGTGAAATATTGAAATCTGCACAGGGGAAAAAGCCCTATCACACATGAGCTTCTGGCATGCCAAATTCTTCAGCTTGAGTGCCATGAGCCCTTCACAGGAGAGGACAGGTAGAAACCTTTGGACCTCTCCTTTCCACAGCTATGAATCATGAACCTCCAATGGCACAGTCAAATCACGAGATTGTCTAAGCTTTTCTTCTGGTACCATTAGGATTTATGGGTGTTTTAAAATGAGTAGGAACAAGTACTTAAAATGAGTCATTTCCTGAATTAGACTGTTCCCAGTTCAGGATGTAGGAGGTTAAGTGATGCTCCTCGCTCTGTCACAAATGTTTTCTGTGGCATCTGATACCTCATGCAGGTTCCAATGTAGGGTGGAGTTTAGGCAAATGACTCTGTACATGTCTAACTTTCCTTGGTTTAGTCACCTTTGTGCCTTCAGAAACCTCAACTTCATTCCCAGAGGGAATTTTATGAATTCTTTGCTGGAGTTGGAATGTTCTTCAATATCCAGCTGCCCAGTGCAGCAAGTATCTCTCTACCTTGCAGGGATGTTGTAAAGGTGAAGTTAGAAAAGAGGGAATGAGATGTTGCTGTACTGACACCGATAGAAGCCTATAAAATATACAAATTCAGGGTAGTTAATACGTGAGTCCTTCACCAAGATGAAGGATGAGGAAAGGCCACTGCTTAAATTTTTGCAGAGTTGTGGCTAATTTGTTTGCTAGGTGTTCTTGGAACGCTTGATAATGCCAGTGGCAAATTTATTTTCCCAAGGTAAGGGAAATTTTTTTTTTTGAATCCAGAACAGGGATGTCTGGAAAAGCTACAGTCATTACTAATAAGCAGCTTCATTGTCTGGAAATAATTACTGCCACCATCTCATGACCATTTGTTATAATAAATCATCGCTGTGTATTGTTTCTCTATCTTATACCACCTGGCACTTGTATTTCTTTTGTGCAGTCCATGTGAAGGGCTGTTCAAATATCTCGTAGGGCAACTATGTGTCTGAAGAAACTAGGGAGAAATCTAGGAAAACTAGAAAACTAGTTAAAAATCATGGAGGTAACCTGGGGTAACAAGGCAGGCCCATTCTGTTTTATGCCAGTCACTTGTACTCAGATGGCAGTATGGAAAGGTGAAACAGGACCTTGCCCAGTCTAATCTAGGCTCAATTATTTCTGTTTTAAAGTTTCAATCAACCTGAGTGCTTTAAAGTAATAATGAGTTATCTCAGTACGTTCAAATATATCTAAGGGAAAGCTCTGTCATTGTAGGGTGTGATGTGGGATCTCAGGTGTGGATCAGGTTCTTATTTCTGAGACAGTGTTTCGTCATCAGTGCTGAAATCTCATCTCCCAAGGTTTGAAAATGTGACAGAAAGAAGCCACTATTTTATGCTGCTGCACCTGAGGAGTGTGCTTTCTAGTCTACACAGAAAAAATATGCCTGAATATCACACTTTCACACACCCCCCTCTAACACAAAGCATGGTAACTTTTATGAAACTATCTTTCTTTCTCTTTTAAAAAGTTGTTTAGGAATGTACTCTGACCAAATCTGAAGGTCAAAATAATTTTTTCAGTGGCTTCAACAACTTGAAGAAAATTACAAGTGAACAATGCTGTAGTTAAGATGCTTTAGCTCTTCAGCCTTCACTGAAAATTCTAGGTAGGCAAATCTCCCAGAGTGGTCCACTCTTCAGGAAGGTTGGGAAGGGAATTTCTGCAGGAAAAGATGTCACTTCTAATTTAGAAACAGTGGAGTTTATGGAAGCATCTACATTAACCTTTTGCTTCAATAGAGACACAGTTTGGAGGTGAATCTCACCAGATCAGGCCTGGAGTGTATTAAATTGATTAAATCCTTTTGGTCTGAACTGAACTGGGCATTCAGTCTAAAGTATTAAAGCTTGTTCAAAGCAATCACCCCCTGAAATAAGGACTGTAGTGGTTAAAACCCAGCTGGCAACTACATGTCCTCAGCACCAACTATTTAACTGAAAAAGGTCATACCTTGTGATACCATAGGTACCTACTATCTGCTAGTGGGTATTTTGTTCGGGAATAAATTTGGTAGCTGGTTAAATAGTTTCAGGAATAAAGTACTTTCTCTGTAGGAACAGATATATACATCTCTGCACATATATACATCTACACACATATATGCATCTCTGTAGAAATTAGGGTGGTATGTGAAACCTTCCCTGAATTCATTGGCTTCCACTACCGGTCTTCCAAGAAGATTCACGTGCTTAAAGTGAGGTTTGTGTATACGTGCATAAGAAATTACAAATCCTGTAATGAGAATCTGTGCCAGGAAAGGGCTGCAGAATACTTTCTCTGAGAAGTGATGCAGATAATCATCAAAGGCACAGATGTGTTGTGAGAAGCAAAGGAAGGGGATCTCTCTAATTGTCAGCCTATGTGGGATGAGGGAATCAGTATTTTGTTTGGTGTCTTTCAAGAATTTCGTATTTGAAAATAGAAACCAATCTTTTTGTACCACTATACTCTCCAAGGAGGTTCTGCAATTGGAAACATCAGTATGAAACAGAAAGTTAACTGCTTTTCCTCCAATGTGCACTAAGAGATGGCATTTGTAAGCTTTAAGTGATGTAGTTGTTCCTTTTATGGTTTCTGACTCAATAGGATCCACTGTACTCAAGAATGCTTTGGAAGATATACACAGCCGGCAAGGGCATACTCTTTAGAGAAGAAATTGCAATGTCTTAGTTAAGAAGTTTAAAAAAAGGAACAAAAGCAGGCTTTGCTCTTTCGGATTCAACCACTTGTTATGTTTGCTACATATTAACTCAGTATTACCTGTGGAATACTACTAAATCAGAGAAAACTGAACTCTTACCACTGTCATTCGCTTAAGTTGTTTTCTCTCACCATTTCAGGAATCATTACTTGAAACCATTCTTTGTGTTTTGCTTTGCCTGGCTTCACTCTTTGCACCAACCCATCCCTTGGCAGAACACAATTCTATCCATATGTGTGATTGTGCTCTGTGATGGTTTAAAAGCAATATATTAAAAAGAAAATTTCACACACTGAGGATTATTTCCAGATTTTCTTTTCGTTTTGCCACCAAACTGCATTCCCCCATGCGAAGCAGCAGCGCTGGGCACAGCCCCATCCTGCAGCAATGTTCCATTGGCTGAGGATCATGTGAGGACAGGGCTAGAAAGCCTGAAGCCCTCCTAGTCACCCAGCTCTTGACTAGGATCGACTGTCCAGAGATTCTCCAGGCAACAAAACCGGTGAAAGGTCTGGAGTGCATGTTCCATGAGGAGCAGCTGAGGGAGCTGGGGTTGTTTAGCCTGGAGGAGGCTCAGGGGTGATTTTATTGCCCTCTACAACTACCTGAGACCACAGCCAGGGGAGGGTTGGTCTCCTTTCACAGGCAACCATNGGTGATTTTATTGCCCTCTACAACTACCAGGTGAGGGTCGGTCTGCTCTTACAGGCAACCACTGACATGAAAAGGAAATGGCCTCAAGTTGCACCAAGGGATGTTCAGGCTGGACATGAGGAGGAATTCCTTCACAAAAAGGGTGATTAGCTATTTTAATGGGCTTCCCAGGGAGCCACCGTCTCTGGATGTGTTTAAGGCAAGGCTGGACGCGGCACCGGTCTAAATGCCACGGTGGTGTTCAGCCACGGGTCGGACCCGATGATCTCAGCGATCTTTTCCAACCTAATTGATCCTGTGTGGTTCAGTGAACACTGGAAAGCACGCAGTGAGAGCAGAGCTTGAAGATCTGGCTCCTCATCTTGAAGGCTGCCCGGAGCCCCGGCTCCGTTGGAAGCTGTCGGCTCCACATCCCTCCGAGCATCCCTCAGAACACCGCTCCGAGCATCCCTCGGAACACTCCTCCGAGCATCTCTCGGAACACCCCTCCGAGCATCCCTCCGAGCATCCC
>WEKX01020927.1:24258-64266 GCA_013390025.1 Pitta sordida | reverse complement strand
CCCCCCGCCCGCCGGCGTGTGTTTACATCGGGCAGGAGGAGCCGGAGCCCCAGCGCTGGGGGAGACGGGCAAGCAGCCGACGGCCGCCCGCCCNGGGGGGGCGAGGCGCGGGGCCCGGGCCCCAGGCGGTGGCCAGCGGCGGGAGGGGGGAACCGTGCGCTTCGTGACGAAGTACACAACTTCCAGAAGCTTCCAACTTCGCGGGGGATGTGGTGTCCCTTCTTGGCACCGTCTTTTGGGAAAGATTCCCCCCTTGTGTCCATCAAAAGCCGTATCGCTCCTTGCGGCAGCGCGACTGGGAAGGAGCAGCGTGAGAGCCGGGGAAGGGTGTCCGCCCCCGCTGCCCTTCTGGGCTGCTGTGTCCGCGGAGGAATTGCCCCGCTTTCCCCGGGCACCTTCCCCCGGCCAACAGCGTCTCGTAGGCGGCAGTCGAGGAGTTCGTGTCTTTGGTGTGCGGCGGGGGCGGCTCCGGAGCTGCTCTGCCGCTTCTCACTCAGGCCCTTGGAGAGAGCGGAGGAGATGTCGCCTTTCTCCTCAGTTGGATGTTAGGACAGAGAGTATCTAACCTGAGCTGGCTGGGCTATAGAAGTAGTAACATATAGACTGCTAGAAGCGAGGTTGTGTCTCCAGTGGTGTTGGTTAGCAGTCAGCAGCGCTATGGTATTGGTATTTATTCATTTTATGTTGTCGTGCCCCTTTAATTTTCAGGTGCATGGTTCCCTCTCATTGACCAGTGTGAAACAGGTGGCACACCAGGCATTCGTTCTGTCTGCTGAACTTGTCTAGCAGTTGAGTTTAAATAGTTTGGGATAATAAAATTATGTATTGAGGCAGTTATTGGTAAACAACACTATGGCTTTGGTTTGGTGTTGACTCACTATAAAACAAAAACCTTACTGTTGATTATCTAAGTTGTAAGCTCTTTGAGGCAGAAACTGTGTGTAGCTATGATGTGTACTTATCCTAATGGAGAAATTTGGCTCAGGCCCTCCTCCAAGCCTCTGAGTCAAGTAAGTACGTGTTCGAAGTTTGCCAGCTTGTGCACAGGTTTTGGGTTCTGGACAGTGCACATGTGTCACTCCGGCTAATGGTTGTCTCTGTGCACAAGGGGCTCTTAACCATAAATGTCTGCAGAACTGGCAGATGACAGAAAAAGGGACAGCTTCTAGGTACACAAATATATGTATAAAGAATGTCTCCCTCTATGCAGTGTTAAATTTCATTATGCATTCATTCAAAGCCTGATAATAAAAAGTATATATTTTTTTCTTTCTCTCTGAATGCTTATGAGTTCAAATAGTTTGGGATAATAAAATTATGTATTGAGGCAGTTATTGGTAAACAACACTATGGCTTTGGTTTGGTGTTGACTCACTATAAAACAAAAACCTTGGTGTGCTGTCTGAAGAGTACATACAGATTGAGGCTAAAACTGAAAATATTTCCTTCAGCTTCTGTTTTATTACATGCAGAGTAAACAGCTGCTTATTCTTGCTAAGCACATTAATTCTGCTGAATTCCTCTTTTCCCAACTAGAGCAGGAAAAGCTCGTGGCTATTAGAGATGGTTTCACTTAAAATACAAGATGTGAGTGGAGTTACGTTCTGTTTGTAAGGGAAATCTGTGTGTTTGGGGGAAGAGGTTTTATTTTTTTTTAACCAATCATTTTTCAGGTTTGTATAAGCACCATGTAGAGTTTTTCCAGTATAAAAGGGTTCATAGCTTTTTCTGTGGCAGAGTAATTTCTTTCCATGAGTGCCACCTGTTGTAGGAGTTGGTTCGAGGTTCCTCTGTGTAAGAACATTGCAGATGCATGATTTAAAGTCTTAGGCTGGGAGTGCGGATAATTACCTTTTAAATTAAAAAATGAAATGTGTCAAAGTGTGCAGTTTTTTACCCCTTTAAAGGGGTAAGGAAGAGGTGTCTGTGTGGTCTGGGAGTTGGATCTGAATCCCTTTTATGGGCCTGCCCATAAATTGTTTAGTGGGACTTTAAAACAAATGAGTTTAAGTTGTTGATCGTTACAAGGAATGCGTCAGAAGGTTTTTGAAACGTCATCGTACCTGTTTCTCCTCTAATTATTATGCCTCGGGAAATACATTGGAGTTTGTGTGTTTTTAGCAGCATTAATTTTGATGCTGATTTCATAGATGCTGGTTGGCAGGTTGCTGAGAAGGCAGGGCAGTCGAAATCAATTTAATGGTAGTGTGTATAAAGATGGCCTGCCTACTTAGGGGAGCGAAGAAGCAGGCGAAGGGAGGTAAGTGGTAACATCAGGGCAGTTCTGCTGTGGAAGTATGTGTCCTTTCAGGATCTGTTACTAATGTCTGATCGTTGCCGAGGAAACTGGAGCCTGATGTATTTTATTTTTGAGTCAATCAAATAAGATAAGTATCCTGTTGAAAAGGCAGAGTGAAGTGGTGTGGCAAAGAAATGCTTTAAAACTTGAGGTGCTGAAGCTGGACTATATTCAAGGTAGTCTTTATGTGTACTTTGTTCCCATCTCTTTCAAGCAGTGTCAGTTCTCAAAGATAGTATCTCTGGGCCTGCCCAGGCTATGCAAAATGTAAAACTGGTTAAAGCCTGTATTTCCTGCATTATAGGACAGGAATGAGAGGCAATCAGCTTGAAAGTGGACCATTCCAGTATGCAGGAACAAGTAAGTGTTAACGTTTTGAAAATGTCAAGAATGTTTGGTTTCTATCAAGGGCAGATCATGTTGATGGCAGTGAAATGCACTTTTCCAGGCTGCATTAGGAGCCTGGGGAACATGTCTGTCAGGTGACAAGGGCAGTTTCATTTATTAGGACGGTGGGGAGATGACCAAATCCCCATCTGTCCATCACAGTCAGGCACTAATTACTGTCCCACAGTACAGTATGTTTCCAATATTCCTGTGTTGTGACTGAATGCTGCATTTCTCAGGTTTCAGCAGCACTGGAGAGCGTTCCCGTGTCCTTGCTGACTGAACCTCTTTGCGCCGTATCTTCAACTGGTGAATGAATTGGGGCATTGGGATTGTCCTTGATGGTTACCTGGTGTAATTGTGGCTGTAGTGACTGCTCCAGTCACTGGTCAAAGCCAAAATCAGAAAAGCATCTAGACTGTCAAGTAATATTGACGTTCTTGTTTGCTCAAGATGTGACTTCAGTTAAGTGACTGCTCCTCTTTTTGTTGAAATTAAGTGACTCTCCAAAATAGAATGAGAGCTTGTGATGCTTTGGCATCTACTCATGTTTGAGTTATATGAGGTAAGTCCGGTGTCATAAATGGGACATCTTCCCTTGAGACACAGCTGTATTTAAGAGAATGACTTTTTCTGTCTGCCTGTAAAGGTGTTGACACATGAGTTTTAGAAATCAGATCAAAGCAAGATATTTTGAAGATGCAGTGTCAAAAGTTAGGGAAAGCCCAAGTAGTTATTTTTCTTGCTTGCATTTATAGACAGCTCTGTTCCCTAAGGATATTATGGATTGTCCAGTCAAAACATGAATATGTAACTTTTTTTTCCTTTAACATGTCTCTGATCCTGTTTAGCAGGGCTCTTGACAGTTGAAATGAAAAGTACTTGACAAAGGAACAGCTTATGGAAAGAAGAGATTGCTTTCTCTGTAGCACACCATAGGGTTTTGTTTTCCTATCACGTAGTCATAAATGCGTCCTAAGTGATAGAGTGAAGGAGAACATGGAGCATATATTCTGTAGATAATTTTGACCTAAGTATTTGCCTGTGGTTGGTCACATCTGTTTTTCTTTATTGCTGAGCTACCTTACCAGCTTTCTAGTGGTTTTCTTCTCCCAGTGTTTCCCCTGAATTTAGGAGAGATGGGAAGAGGTTACCTACCTTCAAAGTTGTGGGAAAGGAACATTGTTACATAGGTGAGGCTAGTAGCAGAGCTGACTGGAAGTTGTGGAAGTGTCTTGTGCTCATGTTAGCAAATCTTACAGTCTTAATACATCCACAGAGCTGCTTAAGGTGTAGTGCAATTCCTGGGCTTCCTTTCAATCTGGAAATATTTTGGAGGGAGAGCCTGTCCACCTCACAGATCCTCAAAAGTAAAAGGCAGCAGTTACTGAAAGTTATTGCTGCCCAAATGAATTCTTACTTCTAAGTTGTGTTGCTTGTGTTCATAATGATCAAAGTGCTCTCCCTATCCAATGGCTGTTCAGTTGCTGGGTGTAATTTGGAAGAAAATGAGATCTCTATGAAGCCTGAAGTAAAAAGGGTGTTATTCCTGCCAGTGCTTCTGGCTGTCAAGATTTGACATGCAGGTTAGGTGTGAAACTGGAGGGCTTGACCAAATGGTGTAGCTTTTGTTCTCTAGAGATAGTAAATATTTTATGTTTCTGTTTTAAAACACTACAAGAATAAATTCATTGAATGACAATGAACACTGATCTTTAAGAGCTCTGTTCTGAGTTCAAAACTCATTTGTAAGGAGGAAGATACTTAACTACCTAGCCATCAACAAAATGAAAGTTGTGTGATAAATACAGTGAATCCCCAGTGCATCGCAACCTCTCCATTATGACCCCACCCATTTGCGAGGGGACTTTCTCGCAGTTTGGCTTCAGCTGTTTGCGAGTCCAGGCGGCTGATGCATGNGCGGGGGTTTGTGCTGTGAGCTCACAGTCACGGCGGCCCGGGGAGGCCCACAGATTCTCGGGGTGCTGGGGGTCTCCCGAGTCAGAGGGGGCTCAGAAACGGTTCCCTTTGCTTCCCTGAGCTCAGAGAGTCCGAGGGGAGAAGCAGAAAAGTGCCCGGAGCCCTGCGGAGTTCCGGGGGGATGTGTGGGTGGAGCAATGGGTGTGGCCTGCATGCATATTAACCACCTGCACTTCTTTGCGAGTTTAGCTTTTTGCAAGGCCCCTGGGCTGTCCCTTTCCTCGCGAAGGACGGGGTATAACTGTACATCATGTTGCAATGTCCCAGCTAATTCCTAAAGGTTTGATGTTTTGCAGAAAATGCGTTTTGAAATTCCTAATGAAATAAGGAAATAGAAATAAGTTCTGTCCCCCAAAAAACATTTTATATTTATCTCTAGTTTCTAGCATTTGAAATTACTTTTGGGGATTTTGGAACAAATTTTAACTTCAAATAGATTTGCAGCTTTTTTGGTCTGATTTTTAAAAATGAAATTAAGATTTTGGCAAGGACACTTGTGTTTCAAAGTCTTCCAGTGATGTCTCTTTTGAGACATCTTTTTTTTTTTTTAATTGTGACCATACTGAGGGTAGTGTAAAGGGTGTGGCATTTTAAGTTCCTAGTGTGGTTCAGGAAATCTTCATGACCTATGTCATATATGCCTGTACTATTAGGCAAAAGACTTACCATTTTTATTTCAGACAAATTTGTCATATTGTGTGCAGCTTTCTAGAGTGGTACTTGCACATCTTGTTTGGAAAATTGACAATATTCTTTGCCCAGAGTGCATTCTCTCTTTTCTTTAGTGAGAGTGGAATGGGCATTAATCATTAAATCCATCTGTCAAGAACCAGAGTAGAAAAAACACATTCATAGTAGATTTGCTAAGTGTAGCGATGTAGAAAGTCCAATAAAACTTCAGGCCATTAAGTCTTTATTATTGCTTGCCTTTGGATCACCTGCTCAGCCGTCTGAGTGATTTCCCGCTCCACACCCCTAAAAAGTCTGTCTTGACAGACAGTGAATGATGGGCAGAATTTAGAAAGGCTTCTTCCCACTGAAATTACCTAAATCAGTTGACAGTCAGTTATCAATATGAGTTAATTGATATTTTGAGACTTCATTATTGATATTTCAGGGCTCTCAGATTGGTTTGCTGTGATGCAAGGTCATGCTTTGGTCCTGCAACATTCTGTGTTTTGCTTGTCTCTGTTTCAGAATACGTAGTCTGTAGGTGTTTCTGTAATAACTGCTTTTCCTATGTATGTATTAGCTTGCCCCCAAATTTAACAATTGCTAATTGTTTGAGTTGTGCTATGCAGTGACACTTTGCCTTTATCTAACTTCTTTTTTCAAAACAAATGAAATTCAGCACAGCCAAGTTTTGAATATAAAGTGTTCTGAAGAAGGCATACACTTCCTTGTGGGGGTAGTATTTTAAAGTAGAATTGACAGCAAATTGTTCAGCCTCTTTCGGGGTGACTTTCCAGCCTTCACTGCTGCTTGGCATTCTTTTGATAATTGCACTAGTTACCCTGCTTGGAGTGAGGAGTGTTCTTTTTGTGCCATGTTGGTACCTGATGTAATGTGGTTTGTTTGATTTGTTTTTGAAACTCACTCTTGCATTCTTCCTGTGCTAACATTGATTTAGTTGGTAAAATTCAAATGGAAAATAAATGTTCCACCAAGACAAAATTCGATACGATAATTAATTCAAAATCCAGTACTGTCTGATCTACCACTGAGCAGTGTATTGGATGTTTGCTGAATAAATGGTGCTACCTGCTCCATATAAAGCCTGAACATAAAAAGTGTAAACCAAACTGGTTACTGACTTGCTGAATAAAGAATAGATTGGGGTGTGGTTATTGCTGCTGAAAATTTATATATGCCAAATAAACCCTAATTTGGATTACTGACTGTACAAAGTTGTTTTATTGCTGTAAAAATAGGATTTGGCTCTTCTGCTGTGAATAGTAGAACTCAATCTTGACTTGGCATTTGCAGCATTAAAACTCTCATTGCCTCTTGTCTCCAGTCCTGTTGTTAAGACAAAATTAAGTGTTGTTCAAATCATAGCCTCCCTAATGTGTTTGTCCGAATTTGGAGAAGAGCAAGTAATCTGAGCGGCTTTCCAAATTCTTACAGTGTACTTTGAACAAAGTGCAATAATTTCACACTGCTGTCATCCTCAGCATTTCTATTTCTGTACTTTCCTTCAGTGTTCTAGGGAATTTATAACTGCAACTCAAATTCCTCTTGGGCGGAAACCTGGCACAGAAGCTCTCATTAGAAGTGATCTTTGCTCTGCAAAATTAAAAGCAAAATGTTCATCAAGAGGCATTCTTAAATATAGTGGAAAGTGAAATAAAATTGTTTCTGGTTGCAGATCAATTTTATTCTCTCTGCAGGAGAAATCCAGCCGGCTTTGGAAACCCCTAAGGAGTGGGTGTGCAATCAGTAGTGATGGTAGATTCAGTGGAATGTTCCTGTTGCATTTAGGAAATTTTAAATGAAAGTCTTAATTTCCCCATATGCTGAAAATTCGTTGCTGAAGTAAAAGCTGCAGCTGCAACAAATACCTGCCTAACAAAGGTACAGTGATACATACTTTTAAACTTCCACTGTCTGAATGTGGTTATCTGAGCAGTAGAGAGTGAGGAGATGGCTGGGGAGTTACGTGTAGTTAGATGCTTTAGCTCAAGTTAAGTACCTGGAGATCTTCAGCTCCTTGGAAAATGCTGTCATCATGTTGAACTACCTACCCAGTGGCTAGCTGTTGATATCTTCTTAAAAAAAAAAACCCAAACCAACCCCAGCCCCAGGAATTGAGACTTTGTGTAGTTGTGGCATTGTGAGTCACAAACAGCTTTCAGATATGGAAGATGGAAAATTTTAATCTGGTTAACATGAAATATCAAAGATAAGTTCTGAGAGACTTCATAACAGTGGATGGAGGAGAGATCCCAAATTAACACTGTCATTAATTAAGTCATTTTCAGAAAGCCTGATGAAGGTCAGCTTCGTTATTCCCGGATCTGACAAGCCCTTTGGAATCTGCAATCAATCAGTGGAGTCATAATATGTATCATTGCTCGCCCATTTGGGGGACATGAAGCTGGCATGGAAAGAGCTGGGGATTTTTTTATTTGTTTGGGGTTTGTTTGTTTCTGGCTTTAGGAAGGGGCAAATTATGCAAATGTTCTCAAAACGGTGAGATTTTGTCTTGTGAGCATGAAATAAGCATTCTTTAAACTTGATGCAAAAATAACCCATGCTTTCACTATGATACTTTAAAAATATTGTTTTAGCTTCTCAAAGTGCTTAAACTGTCTTGTGTGTGAGAATTGCTTCACTTGTTTCTTCCCACAGACCCACCAAGTCTTGAAGTTCATTAGGGTTGCATGTAACCTTTATAATTATCACTTGAGATGTATTTGATGCTATATAAAAAGATGATGGACCTGTACTAGGTAGCTTGCAAGTGAAATCACAGATGGATAAAGCCCAAGTTGCCACTAATTTTCCTCTGCCAAATTGCTTTATTGGAGTTGTGCCTATGTAGAATACCAGATCTGAAAGTCAGTGTTAGGCAGGACAGAGGACATATGATTTAGGCCAGCAATTGAAGATTTGCATAGAGAGAGGTAAGTCTGACTTTGTGGGCTCTTAAGAGAAATTTTTGTGAGAAACGAGGCAGTTTCTTGCAGTGAAAGAAGTGAGATTCTAGGCTCAAGTCCAGAATGTAAATGAATGTGAAGATTAATGTCATAATGGAAAAACTGGAATAAAGTGTTCAGGAGCAAGAATGGGAATATAAAAATTTAGTTCAGGAAATAAATACCATTTTCACTTGAAAATGCACAGGGAAAGTAGTAGCTAAAGGTGCACATCTTGCAATTACTTTGAAAAGGTAGTCTCAGAACTGAGACAGTAAGCTGCTACTGAGGGTATGACTTTACATTCTTCCAGCTTCTGTTCTGAAAGGGGAGAAAGATTACTAATAAAATTGAGTATAATGGAGAGTAGTAGTTATGTTGTGTATTTGCTTTTGCTTAGGTAGAGGATTTTTTCTTACTATTTTTTAAGAGTTGAGTAGGAATGGCAAAAAAGAACAAAATTGTAAGATACATAGTTCTCTGAAGGAGAATGAAGGAAACTTGAAGTTATTTGCCCCAAACTCATTTTTCTTTAATAATTTTCCACAGGATGTATTATTTTTCCCAATTTTTGATTGCTTCCTCTTGTTGTTGCCCTTCTTGGCCTTTTGTTTTGGGGTTTTATATTTTGCTATTCCTTAGCAAAATGAAACCCTGACCCAGTGAATGGTCAATTGACAGACTATTTTGGTTTAAGATTATTTACCATGATTGATGTAATGCTAAGTAGAAAAGTAGAGCCTAAAAGGTCTAAAAGTAGAGATGGTTTGTTTTGTTTCAAGATGGCCTGTAGGAACTTTTCAAAAAGCTTAGATATTTCCAGTGTTGACTTTCCTATTTGGGGCAGTTGTGACAGTCTCACGTTTCTCTTTACTTACGTGCAGAAAGGGCTGATTCTAATTGCCTGGTGTTGAGATTACCCCTGAACTGTATGGGTATTTTGGGCACTTAATACTCTGCCGAGATTGAGATACTATAGGCTCTTTTTATGATTGAACATGTTGAAATCATTTGTTAGTACAAATGTGGTGATAAATGGAGCTCTTGGTTTCAGTGTCATAAGCATAACTCAATCCCTTTCAGAAAATACTGACCCTGACTGGATAGAAACTTGCTTTCTGTCATAGGTGGATTTATCACAGCACTTGATATGGCCTTTAAATATACTGAAAATACAAGCATATCACTAATGTTCTGGTCAGAATTATTCTCAAAGGTATTGTATCCCATGGAAAAGTGTGAGGTATACTCTGAAGTGCTTGTAGGTGATTTGTCACACTTGTTTTGTTCAGTCTTCTTTATCCATAAATACATCATCATGGCTAAGCTTTGTGAACGAAGATATAGGAAGGGCTCTACCCACGCTTGCTACTAACAAAGCTGAATACATACATATACGCGTATGGTGAATACACCATAAATACATAGCCTTCTATGAAACACAGTAAAAGACAGCAAACAAACGTTAATTTACCAAGTCACAGCCTCATGTGGTATTTGAGTTAAACTGCACTGTAAGTAGGATTAGTAGTCACACAGTGTGATCAGAACAGAGGATAGGTAGTTTCTGTGAGAATCCATGCATGATTTTTCACAGGTTCAAAGGTTATTCCGAGTTGGAAGGGACCTACAAGGATCATCTAGTCCGTCTCCCAAGCAAACGCCCACCCAGGGATCGAACCAACAACCTTGGAACCATGGGCACAACGCTCCATCCGTCTGAGCCTCCCATCGTCTAGACCATGTCACTGAGTTCCTCATCCAGTGTTTTCTTAAACACCTCCAGGGATGGCGACTCCACCACCTCCCTGGGCAGACCATTCCACTGAGAGATCACTCTCTCTGTGAAAAAGCTCTTCCTAACATCCAGTCTAAATCTCTCCTGGCTTAGTCTAAGGCTGTGTACTCGTATTCTGGTGCTGGCAGCCTGAGTGAAGAGATTTACGCCCACCCAACTGCAACCTCCCTTCAGGTACAGTCAAGTCTCCTTTATCGCGGACCCGTGGTCTTAATCGGGGTCTGTGAAGCCCTACTTCTGCATTGAATGGCAGCCATGCCACCGCCGCCCAAGACGCCGCTGCCCGCACCACCACTGCTGCCCGTGCCGCTGCCACCGCCGAGGCAGGTTGCGCATGCACAGTTGCGAAAACGGGTCTCCTTCATCACTAAAAGATCACGCCACTAAGATCTGAAGCTGCAATACGAGGGATGTGAAGTGCAAGAGGGCTGACTGTAGTTGTAAACAGCAATGAGGTCACCTCAGAGCCTCCTCTTCTCCAGGCTGAACAACCCCATTTCCCGCAGTTGCTCCCCATAGGGTTTGTCCTCCAGTCCTTTCACCATCCTTGTCGCCCTTCTCTGGACCCTCTCAAGCAGCTCAACATCCTTCTTAAACTGGGGAGCCCAGAACTGCACACAGTACTCAAGATGTGGTCTGACCAGCGCCGAGTACAAGGGAAGGATAACTTCGCTAGTCCAACTGACCACACTGTTCCTAATACAGGCCAGGATGCCATTGGCCTTCTTAGCCACCTGGGCACACTGCTGGCTCATATTAAGTTTCCTGTCAACCATTACTCCCAAATCCCTCTCCATTTCACCATTCTCCAGCCACTTGTCCCCCAGCCGATAGCGATGCACGGGATTGTTATTCACTTGATCTTTATAATTTGCTGAGTTCATGCAAAGTTTTTCAGCTTCCTTGGAGTTCATTGAAACTGTTTGGAGGGAAAGAGTGAACTACTTTGAAATCATCACATCGGTTGCTTTATTTTGGAAGGGTGGATATTTCATCTGCTTGAGCTCCCTTGTTGCTGTTCGGCTTGAATCTTGGATTAAAATATGACACGGAAGATTTGTGACTAAATAGCGATTATAGTCAGAAACTCATCAAGTGCTGAAAGGAACTGTCTGAAGTGCTTCCTAGTGAGAATAGGGACTGTCTTTGGAGAGCCAAGAGATTTTTTTTATATGTTCCTAAGCTTTGCACCATAAGCTATTTCTGTAATACATAATACCAGTTTAAGTTTGTGCTTAACCAATGGGTCTAGTGAGGATTGGCACCACATTCTTGATTAAAAAGGCTATACAAACCCTAAATAATTAAAAGAATATTGTACAGTTAATATCTACTAATACCTCTGAACTGTTGGTATGTCTTCCTGCTGCCTAGATACTTCTTGAGGGAGTGGCAATTCAAAAGCAATCCGTGTCCATTCCTTCTGCCACTGTTGCACTCTAGAGGATTGTTGTGGAATCTCCAAGCCAATAATTTACACAGTTGTGTGCATCCCATTCTCCTGCTCATCTCTCATGGATCCTTAATGAAAAAACAAAATGTAACTGATGCCTTATTCTTGAAATAATTGTGTAGGGGGAAAAAAAGGGTGAGACCAACAATTTTAACTAAAGCTTACTTATAAACCTTCTTAGAAGACAATTTCCTGGAATTTTTGATTGCGGTAGATTACTGTGCCAGAAGTGTAAATATCTTAAATACTGATTACCACATTTGCAGCAAGCCTGTAATTTTGTTAATAACACCTGTCAGTGTTTGAACCTTAAATCTTACTTCTAGATATGTATTTGAGAATTTAGGTTTTCATCCACTCTTAACTTTTTTACATTTTAATTATTAACAGTAATTAACAGTACCAAACTGTGCACACTTACTCACTGGTCTCAGTGATTAAACTGATATGCTGAAGTCTGATAAACTGTTTATGAGACATACTACTTCTAGTATCACAGGTGAATATATATATTGGTAAGATACCAATGAGATAAGAACTGGAGTTATTTTATAGAAGACATTTCTATCTCATTTCAGAAATTAAGAAATATCAAGACTTCGAGGTTTCTTGCAAAACAATCCTGGGGTAAATTAAGGTTCTGACACTTAACATGCCATGCTTTCACTTTTCAGTTTTAATTTTTTTTAGCATTAAATTGAGAAAGAAAGTTCAGGAGTAATTTTTCTCAGTGTAAATAATTTTCTGTCGAGGACTCTCAATACCATATAGAAAGTGTATACCAGATGCAGTTTAAAAATATTCTGTGTTCTGATTAATTGTTTTGGAGTAGTAAAAAAAAATCCTCAAAAATGTAGTAATCTTGTATTGAGTACTTTTCTTCTGGAGGAAGTTTTGAATTAGAAGGATGTAAGTGATGGCAAACGCTATCTCAGCCATGGACTTCACAGTGGTCTGTTGTGGGCTCTGTTTTTCTTACAGCTGGATTTGTTAATACTAGCTTAGGTACAAGGCTGACCTTCAGCTAATATGAATCTTTGTTTTGGGGTTAAGTGATGTCAGTGATAACCATCATACTGCAGAGTTGATTGCCGGTGTACACTGAGTAGTAAGTTGTTTATGCATAAGGAAAAAAACCCTTAAAAAACATCATAATGCCATGTCTCTCTTTTGATAACGTTTGGCATCCTCTTTGTATTCATGTAGATGACAACAACTGTACCCTGAATGAGTATCACTTATGGGCTGGTGTTGGGAGAAACCGCTGAGCAGGTTTGTCTCGTGGTAGCAGATTGAGACTACTGACTGTTTTGCAGAAGGAAAGATAATGTTTTTCTTGCTGGTTTTTCCATAGTCCCTGGAAATTGGGTTGTCTCCTTGAGCAGCATACAGTTAGTATGTGCACAGGGCTCTCTTAATTACTGGTATTTTAAAAATTGGAACAATTTTGGTGTTGCCACCTGGAAAGTACAAGCACAGGATTTCCAGTCAAGAGTCCTTCTAGTTAAGGAGTTCTTACTGTTATGGTTCAGAATGTTTTCAAGGCAAATATTGGTATCTTATATCTTAAATACCTGTATCTTTTATGTGAAAAATAAACGGTTTTATTTTTCTGGTCTAGTATACAAATGTGGCCTCATCTTCTCCTTTCTCTCTGTAGCATTAATGGTTAGGAAAGAAATGTACACACATATATTACCTGTGGTGGATGTAGAAACTTATTCACATACATACTCTATATTCAATTGGTTTCTCATATCCAGAATTGTTCATACATTCTTAACATCTAGATTATATTATTTAGGTGAAGTGAGGAGATGGGTAGAGCTTGGTGTTGATTACCACCTCCTGAGTTTGATTTTTTAATTGGACTAAGTCAGACAACTTACTACTTTCCCATTGTACTCTGTGGGAACCCCGCTTTTTTTTCCTTGCCATGATAGCTGCTTCAAGGAATGGCTTAATATTTGAACTGCTCACTGACCAAAGCTGGGCAGTTTTGATAGCAGGTATTTGTAAATAAGAAGTAGGTGACTAGCTTAGGTAAAGCTTGCATAGTCATGGATGGCAGAAATCAAGGTTGTGACACTTGCACTGTGACAATAGACCTCTAAAACATAAACTGGGTGGTCTGTTTTTTTCTTTCTATAGACTCCTGAAAAATGTGTGGCGATGCTTTCTAGTTTCATATCCATTTTGTTGAAAAAATGGACAGTGGATAAAAACATAACCTACATGTGCAAAGGATGGTATGTGAAAAGTGTGTTAGCCTTCATAATGTGCAAACAGGAAAGAGTGAAAGGATGCAATACTGTTGGGGGTATCCTTGCAGTCACAGGGTTTGGAAAAAATGAAAATAAATACTGCAGCTTTAGTGCTATGATCCCTTTGCTTCCTGATCAAACAGTAACATTTTGGAAGCTATTGGTGTGTCAGTTGTACTTCTGTAACATTCCAGCTGTGTATGTTAGTTCACATTTTCAGGTAGTTCAGACTGAAAACCCAGTCATGTTTTCAAAGTGCACGGAAGTTTTATTTCCTAACGACTGCTAAGTTTCTGACTTCACTCTTCCCTGTACTAGTATTGCAAAGAAGAAAATAGGTTAGGTTTTTTTTTAAGGAGTCCCATAGCTATGCCTAGCGTTTACTCTGCTGTTACTTAAAAAAAAAAAAAAAGACTTGGGGGAAGCAGGTGGTTTGTCTTTTTCTTTTTCCTGTGAAAGTTTGAAAGCAAAAAAGCAACTACATTTTTATAGCTCCACAAGTCATGAAAATATTGTGTGTGCAAAGTGAGTTTAGCAGCTTTAAATATAGTTACAAATCTGATGGCTCTGTTCACCTCCTCCTAGGAGTAACATTGCAGGCTCTTTACAAGATCATGAAGGCTGGAAAGTGGAAATAAAAAGCTTGGGAGAATGGTCTGGTAATTTTTCAGGAATGGTTAAGTTGGCATGTTACACTCGGAGGTATAAATGGATGTATTTGGCATGTAGGGGAAAACTACATGGTCAGGGGACCTGCACGGGTTACAAGATTGTAAACCAATTTGCTTTGTTTTCCTTTGAAAAAAGGCATTTCATTATCTGTTTTGATAAGATGAATGTAATTTTTCCCTGAAAATTGCAAGTGATGGTGAATCTGCTGTCATCCTTGGTAAATGGATTTCTTATTGCTTTATGTGTTTTGGAAGTAGTAATTTAGAAATTGGGTTCTGCTGTTAATTTCCTGATTTTCAATCTATTAAGACCCTTGTAACTGCTTTCTTTCTTGAAGAGTCTTTTTTTTCCTCATTTTTGCTACTTTCCCCTTTGTGTCAGTAATTTGACTGCAAACAGATCTCCCGTCAGCTTTCCTTCTCATCTGCTGAAGTGAGCTCCTTGTGTCCTTGCCATCTGGCATATTACCTAGTCCTGTATTCATTTTCTCAGTCCCTTCCTGAACTTTCTCCAACTTACCTCCTCTCGCTTTTCTGTTTTGCAGGGCCCTAGCTTGGAAACACAGATGGTGGATGATGAAACTGAGACTACAAGTGAAGAATTGCCTCTTCATCTGCGGGAAGAGCCTCCCGAAGGTACAGTGCTGGCAGTCAATATAAACTCTTTGCAATAAATTGAGGAAAATGTTCTAGCCAAGAAGTCTTATTTATCTGTCTGACTTGAGAGCCTATATCTGCCTGTTTTCTGAGAGGGATAAAGCTTTGTCAGTGCTGACAGTTGAGCCAACCTCCCAGCCAGAGGTCTAGCCAGCCCCTAAGCCTACTTTTGCATTCAAAAGCAGGCTTCACCCACTGAGGTGCAGACATTGTTCTGGATTCTCTTCAACAATATGATTTCTGATTAAAATTGTCCTGCTTGATCATCCTGTCTGTAGGCTTGGGAATAAAATGCCTCCTCTGCTGTCTTGTATGTGATGTTTTGAGCCTTCATTAGGGAGGACTTCATAAGTAGTCATCTTTTCTCTTGTTAGCTCTCTCTGCAGCATCCTGCTATTGAAATTGTCCCCAGCAGAGATTGGTCAAAGTTAGGTATTCTAGTGATTTTGTTTCTTTTCACCGTCTCTCTTGGAAGCCAGTTTAGCCATCTGAGGAGGAGACAGTGAGCTGCTGTCAGTCAGCAGGAGGCTCAAAAATGCCAATTTTAATTAAAAACCTTGTTTGCAATGACGTGCCCTGGATTTATACAGGGAACAGACTTTTTCCCACTGTGTAAGCGTTGCAGACATATATATTCAACAAAATAGGTGTTTCTTTTGAGTAGAAGCTGCTAACGTTTCCGCAGAAGATGATACGTTCTGGGCTTTGTCTCCACTTCAGTGACTTTTGAAACACAAGCACTCATAACTAATGTGGATGGCCTTAACAACGCAGAGAGTGCTAAGATTCTTATTAGCAACTTCCTGTTAAAATACCCTGACGTGTCTCTGGGAAACATAAGTATGTTTTATATTTTTCCTTTAAGAGAATAAGATGCTGATACAGTATTTTTACTGACAGCCATTCTTAAAAGGAATATGAACCAAGTAGATTGTTTTACAAATGTGCTGCTCCCATCCCTTCGTGTCGAGCATTCTGTAATAGTTTTCTTATTAAGTTGTCATTTCTTGTTCTGCCATTTCGTATACTCTGTGTTGGCAATTACAGTATACAGGGGTAAGTGAAAGGCAGGTTTATTTTTGCAACTCCTATAAAGCCAGAAGGAAATAAATGTGGAAGATGTTGTGATTACTACATTTATACGTGAAGGATATAATATTGATATTCCCTCCCTCTCCTGTCTTTGTAAGTAATGCCAAGTCAGCATGTAATTACAGTGCATAGTCTGGTCACCAGCCTGAGCTGATGATTTATGTGAGTCTAGAGACTATATCCTGGAATGTAAAGCGCATCTTGTCTCATCAGTTTATCAGGAATAGCCCTAGATTTTGGACTATGGCTTTGAACTGTGTAATCAGAAGGGGGTGTTTTTAATGTGGCTAAGTATTTTTGCAAACCAACTTTTTGTAATTGAAAGGAAGTGCTTCTGCCTGCAACCCTGCTGACTGGAGTGATAAGGAAATATGCCAGTGCCAATATTCCACTTGGTGGCTTGCTGGGTGGTCTGGGAGAAGTATGTACTCTGAATATACCCACTTTGGTGGTATGGGGAAAAAACTGTAACAAGTGAGCTGATTGGATTAAGTGGTGATACAGTAGATAAAGTCTGAGCTCAGTATGTACTTTTTGAATTTACAATGATAAAAAGAGTAGCGAAATAGGAGGGATGTCAAAAGCACAATTGAAACTGGAGCCTGCCTGGGAGAAGATGTGGAAAAATTGGTTCTGAAGGAGAGCCATGAGGATTATGCTGAATTATAGGTGGCTTTGGTTATTAGTGGAGCTGAGTGACAGGAGCATTCCTTAGGAGCTGCTGTCTACCAACATTGACCAACCAGAATTACTATAAAGACCATGTGGTTGCAAGAATAATTGCAAATACCTCATAAAAGAAATAAATCTCTGAAGTTCTATACAGTACTATCTTCTTATCTTTCATTTTCTAAAGATTTCTGGTTTCTTCTGATAGCACTTTTGTAATTAAATGCTTTGCAATAAATAAAACTGTCTTGTGACTACTGTACCCTTGTTTCCTGGGGTCTGAATTGAAGTCTGTGTCTGCTTGCCTTCTGGTAATGAGTGCATAAGGGATGGAAAGCTCTCTAGAGTATGTCTTTCTAGCACAATCCATTCTTTCACCAGATTGCATCATATGACTTAATTTCCTGTCTTGCACTGCGCATCTACTGCCCTCCTGAAAGGAGAATTGTAAGGTCTGTGCTGTATAAATACTGTAGTAAAATACAAATTTAACCTTTTGGGATTGCAATTTTTCTGAGCAGAGCCGCAGCATGGCCTTCTCCAATTGGCGGGATGATTTTATGGGTCCACCATATACATTACTAAATGGAGTAGGTGCATGTGTGGGTAACAGCTGGCATAGACTAGCAGATGTCAGTTCTGGGACCAGTGTGGCAGCATGTCAGAGTTTGAGGCAAGCCACAGCTTCATGGTTTAAAAAGGAGATTAACTAGGAAATCAAGGGGTAACCAAGATGTACCAAATGAGATGTAAGCACTGCAAAGGCTGCTGATAAAGCTAGCTTTTTTGATGTTTAACTAAGTCAACGGAGTCAATGAGTTAAAAGCAGGGCTGGTGCTGGATCCCGGGGGTGGTATCGGCTGTGCCCAGGCGCTCTGTGCTGTGCCGTGCCGCGGTGGCCGTGCCCGCGGAGCGCTGCGCGGGTGGAGCCGCGCGGGGGCGCTGCAGGCCCGGCCATGGCCCCGCGCAGGGCAGGGGACAGAGCCCGGCAGCTCCGCTCCCGTGAGCTGCTGTGTGACTTCACAAGGGAAGCTTTCCGCCCTCTGCCTCAGGAAGCCTGTTTATCCCCTGATGATACTTTACCTCTTGACATCGTGATCCATCTGCCACGTTTTTAATTTTTTTTTCATTCCCGCTTCATCTTTCGTTTCTCTTCGATCCTGTTAACATACTTTTTTTTTTCTCCCCTCATTTAAAAGGCAGGCACCGAGGAGCCGTAGCAATTAGCATTTGGAGTGCTGCTAAAGCTGTTGTATTTACTACTTCACAGAGGAGGCTGCGTAGGGTAGACTTAATATCACCCAACAGTGAAGGGCAGTGTGCCCTGCAGAGGAGCAGGACTGCTTTAAATGGCCTGAAGTGCTTCCTTCTTTGCGAGAGGTTCAGCCTGACTGACCTGTGTTGCCACGTAGACCACTGGTAGAGTCTATGTGATCTTGGGTGTTAAATAGAAGTTTGATTACAGTGAGTGAACTAGGTTTAGTTACCCAAGTACAGCAACACCTTGCTGCATCTGTTGCTTCTTGGTCCTCCAGAGTTCTGTTGCTGATCGTTTAATACAGTACAGTGCTATTGATATCATCACTTCACTTTTGTGTCCTTTTCCATTAAATTACTTTAGGAAAGTGATAGCAGTGAAATCTGGTAGTGATTAAATCTTCTGTGATATTCTCCCTTATGAAGTGTCAGCACCTCCTTGATTGGATGACTCCGATCCTGGTCTCTTATCGTTGGTGAATCAGTAATCTTGATCTTACTTGATGATTAAAGGACTGGTGCATCTTTCTGGTGAAGAAAGGTTGAGAGAGCTAGGACTGTCCAGCCTGGAGAAGAGAAAGACTGAGGGATCTTAATGTGTACAAATATCAAAGGGGAGGGTGTAAAGAAGATGGGCTCAGACCTTTTTCAGTAGTGCTTGGTGACAGGACAGAAGGCAAAATGACAGAAATGGAAACAGAACTAAACATGAGGGTACATTTTTCCTTTATGAGGATGACCAGGCATTTGAATGGGTTGCTCTGAGAGTTTATGGAGTCTCCCACCTTGGAGATACTCAGAAGTCATCTGGACTTAGAATTGTAGAATTACAGAGTAGTTTGGGTTGGAAGGAACCTTTGAAAATCACCTAGTCCAATTCCCTGCAGTGAGCAGGGACATCAACTAGACCAGGTTGCTCAGAGCCCCTCCAACCTGACCTTGAATGTTTCCAGGGATGTGGCATCCACCACCTCTCTGGGCAACCTGTTACACTGTCTCATCACCCACGTTGTAAAAAATTCTTTCTTATATGTAATCTGAACATGGGCCTCAGTAACCTGTTCTAAGTGACCCTACTTGAACAGAGAGGTTGAACCAGATGATGAAAATCCACTTTAGAACAGTGGTGAGTGTCCCCGCCTCTAATGCAGGAGACCGGGTGTTTGATTCCTGGACAGGGAGGCAGTGGTGCTGTTGAAGAGTTGGACTCAATGATCCTTGTGGGTCCCTTTCAACTCAGAATATTCTGTGATTCTGTGATCTCCAGAGGTCCCTCTCAACCTCAACCATCATGTGGTTCTCACATGTACTCGTGCTTCCATATAATAGTGTATGTGTATTGTATATCTCATGTATTCTCATACTATCTCTTTGTATTTAAAATCTCTTTTTGAAGTTCCTGCATGTATGCCCCATTTATTAGACTAAGTTTTCTGGGAAAAGTAGCTTCACTTTGTCCAACTGCTAAAAGTTATGCATTTCAGGAGGGCATAGGTTATTGATACTGGGTTGTGGCTATACATTGCTAAGTAGTATTGAGTGTACAATAGGTCATTGCAAGGTAGTACAGTCTGGTTGCAAAGCTGTGTCATTGGTTAACAGTGGTAGTCTCTCTTGAGATTTTACAAAGAGATGCTTTCTTCCATGGTCTTTAGGTATTAAGCATTAAGATTTTATCAGCCAACCTACTATGATTAATTTGACAATAAGCCTGAGTCATGTGTCTGAAGTGTCTGCTACCTCTTCCACAGTTTTCAGACTTAGCAGAGATGTTCCTTCTTTGTTGCAGACAGATTGGGCCTTGTGGAGTAAAGCTTTATTAAAAGCAATGGGTCTTAGCAGCTCTGAAGTATATAACAAATCTTGGGAAATTTACTTTCCAAATAACTATGGTGTTCCTAATTCAAATTGTTTTACACTTGCTGTGGGTAAAGAGTACACAGAGATAGTTACAGTAAATCAGATGATTTGCACCAGTTTGGAAGATAGTGCCTTGTGTGAGCCTTATTATCTGCCTCCGTGGAGGCATATAGCCTTTTGTGCTGGTTTATATCTAATGCAGGATAAAAGTGGGAAGCTTCTGTAGGAGCTTTAGGACTCCTTATCCACTATTTGAGAATCTCCAGTCCGATGAGTCTGGGCATTTTGTGGATTGCTCATTCAGGATTTACTTCTTATGCCAGTATTTTACTTAGAAGTATTATCTATACAGATCTAGCTAGATTTGTACAGATCTACCTAAAATTAAAAAAAGTACTGTTGTATTTCAATTGAGGTACAAACATGCACTTGAAACTTCTGAAATTAATTAGACTGTTAACTTTATGTTGGTGTATTCTCATATAAGAACATGATAATTTATTGAAACCAAATGCCAGAAGAACATGCTTTTTCAGGGATCTTATCTGTGATGAGACCTTTAGTTCAAATCTGATACAGCTGCCTAATGTTGAAAAAGGTATATTCCTACAAACAGATTCAGTTTTGATGAATGGGTGGCACTTTTCCAATTAGTTTGCTAAAGTATTCTTTAAAGAGGACAAATATCTGCTGAAGCAATTGCCATACCAAGATACAAGTGCTACAAACTTGATCTGCACTGTTTTGCATCTTATTGTTCCAAGTAACGTTGAGTGTGTCTTGTCTCCAAACAACCTTTATCCAAGTACAGTAATCCTCCGGTGCTTTGTGGCTTGAGTTTCATGGCTTCAGTGCATCACAACTTGTCTTCCTACAAAGATGTCTTTGAACTCCCTCATCTGTTCACGGGTTTTTGCTGTGTCATGTGAGCTGTGGCATGGCACATGCTGTTCCATGCCATGTGTGTCCTGCTGCTAGCTGCTACCCCCCTCCTCAGCACATGGCACGGGGTGTGGTGGGGAAGGTGTCCCTGTCCTCACAAGGGCTGAGGGGGGTGACAGTGGGCGGGACTTTATTTACATACGTATTTTCCACTAATTTGCGGAAATCACCTCTTGCAGGAGCTTTCCGGAATCGACCCCTGTGAAATTCAAGGGATTATTGTTACCTCAAAGAAATGAAGTTAGAAAATAATGCAGTTAATAGCAATTCCGTTTCCTTTCAGTATCAAGCTTTGTACTAAATACTTTTGCCTTTTCTGGTATAAAGTGAGTTTAACAAAGTTGCCCATGGCACTTAGTGTCATCTCCTACGTACTTGTGTAAGTGTATGTGGTCTACCAGACTAGTATCTTGAAGTTCTGTGGTGGTGCAAAACTATGATGCCTGCTAAGTCGTCCTCTACTTTGCTGAGCCAAACCACTTTGTTCATTGTGCTACCTGGTGAGATCCAACAGTGAAATCCTTCTAGAAGGGGCCTCTTTAAATGATCTGCTTTTTTTTTTTGTCTAATGGCCATTTGGCAATGATCTCAGCCTGGACTCCCCTCTGCAGTTCTATAATTGTGTAACTAAAGCAAAAGTCTAGGAACCGGGATGCCTGTAATCCAAGCAGTGGGCCCTGGCAGCCAGGAGGGCCAACCATGTCCTGGGACCATCAGGCACAGCATTGTCAACTGGTCAAGGGAAGTGATTGTCGCACTCTGTTCTGTGCCGGTGCAGCCTCACCTTGAATATTGTGGCAGTTTTGGTCACCTCGATATAAAAAAGACATCAAGGTATTAGAGAGTGTTCAGAGGAGGGCAGTGAAGATGGTGAAGGGCCTTGAGGGGATGCCATATGAGAGGCAGCTGAGGTCATTTGGTCTGTTCAGCTGGAGAAAAGGAGGCTGAGGGGAGACCTCATTGCAGCTACAGCTTCCTCATGAGGGGAAGTGAAGGGGCAGGCACTGAGCTTGTTTCTCTGGTAACCAGTGACAGAACCTGAGGGAATGGCCTGAAGTTGTGTTGGGAGGTTTAGGTTTGATATTAGGAAAAGATTCTTCACACAGTGGATGGGTGGCTACTGGAACAAGTTCCCTAGGGAAGTGGTCACAAAACCAAACCTGCCAGAGTTCAAGAAACATTTGCACGATGCCCTCAGGTACATGGTGTGACTCTTGGTGTTGTCCTGTGCAGGGCCAAGAGATGGACTTTGATGAACATTGTGGGTCCCTTCCAACTCAGAATATTCTAGTATTGTTCGCTCTGCTTATCTACTGTTGACTTAGTCTGTAGCTCTAGTCAAGTAATTTGGCCTTTCTTGAACCACAGTGTTTGTTGTGTACGAAACAGAAATTACTGTTCTTATTTATAAATGAGTATGGTAAAAAAGCAAACCTGTAACTTTTTAGGCTTTTAGAGGTGGAAGATAGTTGAAATCGAGACAGAAATTGTGATCATAATGTATAAATAATACAAAACTTTGCCTGATATGTAACTTGTCAGAGTTTTTCTTTTTCCTTTTTCTTTCTCTTTGAGTCATTGAAAAGGTGATTTGACTTGTCAGATAACTTTAAATAGAAAGGCAGGTTTCTTAAAAAGGAGAAAAAGAAATTAGCAGTGAGGCTTTCTGTTCTTTGGAACTGGAACTTCATGTACCTGGCGTGTCCTCTCATCTGTAAAAACATTTCCTGAGCTACTTTTGTAAATGGCCTGAGGCTGAAGAGCAACATTCCAGCATCATGTCTCTAAGGCATGGATTCCTTGCAGCCATACTCTTTTGTTGGCCAAGCCAGTTCTTGTTTCTGCAAAAGAAATGACCTGTAGTGGCAACTCAGTTTTGAGCACAGAGTCTACCTTAGAGTTTCTGGTAGAGCTATAATACACTTCGACATCTATCAAACTGCTAATGTTGTGTTTTTGTTGAATTTATCGTCATCATTCTTGTAGTGAAGCTGAGACTCTTCTTTATTTACATTCTCTATTGGTTACCTTGGCTTCCTCATGCGTTATTTAATTTAGTTCTCTGGGGGAAACCAACAATCTGAAATCTGATTAATAACCAGTGTCTGTGTGTACCCCTTTTTTCCTCTTTCATCCCCCTGCTCCTGTGTATTACTGTTGCTTGTAGCTGACAGCGGGCATCTTCCATTCAGCGGCTATGTTACATGGTCTCCTAGAAACAGCATGAAAGCTATTTAAATTGGGTTTATTCCACTTCTCCCTATGCCCTATTCTTTCCTCTTCACTATTTTCCTATGATTTAATGAGACGTTGCTTTGACAGCTCAGCATCCCTTTTCTCTAGCCTGCTCCATGCCCTGCAAATCATTCTGTCACTAAGTGTTGTATGTGTGCACAGCATATGCTGTTAATGGCAACATAAATAGCCTCCAAGTGCCTGGTGGATTCCAGAAGAAAGCTTCTCATAACTTCAGTGTGGGAAACCTCTTATCAGTGGATCTTGTTAATACAGTAATGTTGTGAAGTAAGTCAATAACCGTCTGGTTTTCCCTGAGGGTCTTTGCACACAGAGTGGGGCAACAATAGTTTTACCATTTGCCTAGGCACAGTAACTGCAAGCAAAGTGTATCATCCAAATGTAAAGATATTTCACAGTGAAAGGCCAGTGGGAAGCCTCTGTTAGAGGATGTATCTTGATCAATTACTAGTGAATGTGTTTTATTCTAGTAATAGGGGTCTGCCCTGCATATCTTATTACCTTGCTGAAATGGCAGATGTTTGTCACTGTTTTCATATTGAAGATGTATGAAATTACAAGTGTAAAAGAATGTGTGTTCTTTTACAGTGTATTTTTCATTTTGAGGGGCAAATGCATTAACATAAAGATGCAGACAGTTATTTTTAAATAAATGTCATGGTTTAAAACCAGCCAGCAACCGAGTAACACACAGCCACTTGCTGACTCCCCCAACAACAGGCTCGTAGAGAGGGATAAAAGCTAGAAAACTCCTAGGCTGAGATAGACAGTTTAATAGGAAAAGCCACGTACACAAGCAAAGCAAATGAAGGATTTAATTCACTGCTTCCCGTGGACAGGCAGGTGTTTAGCCATCTCCAGGAGGTCAGGGCTCCATCATGCACAGTAGTTACTTGGGAAGACAAATGCCATCATGCCAAACATCCTCCTCCCTTCCTCGTTCTTTCCCCCACTTTGTATACTGAGCATGATGTCATAGTCTGGAATATGCTTTTGGTCAGTTTGAGTCACCTGTCCCGGCAGTGTCTCCTCCCAACCTCCCACGCACACCCTAGTCTTCTCCCCAGCGTGGCAATACAAAAAGCAGAAAAGGCCTTGTCCCTGTGTGCAAATGCTTGGCCCACTGCTCAGCAATAACACAAACATCTCTATAGTATCAACCCTGTGTTCAGCACAAATGCAAAGTGGCCCCATACTGGCCACTTGAAGGAAATTAACTCTACCCTAGCCAAAGGAGCGTGATAATTTTGGACTTGTAGTTAACAGTACTGTTTCAAAGTGGAAAAAGGAAGTGGGTCTTACTTGTTCCTAATGGACTAAAAGAAGTGTCAAGCAAGTGTCACTTACTTACAGCTATAGTCCGAAGTACTAAATAAAAAAGAGCAATGCAGTAAATCCAGCACAAGGGTGAAATTGAATCGATATATCAGTGAGTTAACAATGATGATACCTTGAACTGCTAAACCATCAGAGTATTATAGCAGGCAATTAAATCATAAGGTCAGTACATGAAGCTGTTAATTCTGCCTCAGAACTGAGTGAAATGTCTAGTTAACGTTTCATAAACATCTGTAGTCTCATCTGGCTACCTGCTTTGATTTCAGCTGTTTGTGAACAGTTTGAGCCACTACTTTCATTACTGGTATGATTACATGATTACATCAATCTGGTCTCTCCTGGGCTGATCATTTTGGATCACAAAACCAATCTTATTTTGGAGAATTGGTTTTTTTCAAAGCTGTTTATGAACTGAAGGGTCATCTGTAAAGTGAGGGGCTTTGTGTCAGTTTCTTTACCCTCTAGGATAGTATCCTGGGAGAAAACCTTTATCTCCTTTGAAACTGGGTAGAATTCTAGAGCAATTTTTGTAGAGAATGGACTTGCACTTGTATGTGCGTGTGTAATTCCATCTCATTTTTATTTTCCGAGCACCGTGAAGACCATCATGCACAGTGTGGTTGAGTCACCAACCCTGGATGTGTTCAGGGGGAGGCTGGATGAGGTGCTGAGTGATATGATCTAGATGTAGAGGATAGGTTAGTTGGATTATAGGTTGGACTAGATGATCTTCAAGGTCCTTTCCAGCCTTATCTATACTGTGATACTGTGATACTGTGGCTAATGCATACTCTTTATTAATATGTAGGATTAGCAAGCTATTTTAAGACAGTGATCCCCCAAGTTTCATGGTCATCAGGTCCCCTCTCCTCCTGCAAAGCCCTGTTTCCACAAAGATGGAAAGCTCATAAATATGCAATTAATCCTCACCTGTCACCCTACCCCCCTCAGCTCTGGAGCGCTGTGTGGCCTTCCCAGGACCACCCCACGCCCTGAGCTGGCTCAGGAGACCAAAGCGAATGGCTTCTGCCTATTCCCATCCAGAGAGTCCCGGGATTCCTGCCTTTTGCCGCTGTACCAAGCCCAGAAACGCCGTGGAAGCTGGTACTGCTGGCAGCCCTGTAGACAATAAGTGTCCCCCAAGCAGAGCTGAGCAGCGCTGAGTCTTCCACCAGTGTTTATTTCTTGGCATGTCCATTCCAGGGCTTATCTGGGGGTGTGTGTGTTTAAAGTCAACTCAACTGTGTATAAACATGGTGCGTGGGCTAGGATTGCCATGGCAGCAGGGACCCCGCTGCTGTGGCAGAGGGAGTGGCCATGGCAGCCTGGGGGTCCCTGCTCCCTCTGCTGCAGTGGCGGTGGCCCGGGGGTCACTACTCTCTGTTGCAGCGGCAGCACTGGGGTCCCCACTCCCTCCGCCATGGCGATGGCCTGGGGGTCACTGCTCCTGCTGCCACAGCCACCCCATGAATGCCCCCCCAGCGCTCAATGGCTGCATGGGGTGGGGTGATGGGCGGGGCTTGCTTACATATTCATGAGCTGTTTATCTTCCTGGTGTTATCTGCGCACGCTGAGACGTGACTTATTGCAGAAAAATGAACCATGAAGGATTGAACCCGCAAAGAGCAAAACTGTGAAGAGGTGGGGGTTTATTGTACGTCTCTTTGTCATATTGGGCAAATCTGTTCTCTTTGTATCTGTCTGACACTTGCATGGTCAGAAAGAATTTAGCAAAGGCTATTCTATGTTTGTCTTCCTTGTTATGCCCTCTCTGTACCACTAGTATCTTAGTGGTTTCAGTTTGTGCCCAAAGTATGTGATACTCAGTAGGATAGACCCGCTGCCAAAGATTTAGATGGCTTTATATATTCGGGTCTTGTGTTATGAAAAATTTATATATTTTTCTAGATACGTAGTATGCGAAAGGAAACAAGTATTGTTTGTAGTGAATATTACATCCAATTTGCAGATTATGCTAAAAATGTGTCCATGACATTTCTGTGAATTGTGGGAAGGTCTTAACGTATGGGTTTGTTAATGTATTGGAATATTGTTGCAGTAGAAAGAACAGATTTGTAGTCTTGAACTGTAATTAATTCTATTTTCTAGCAACTAAGACTTCCTCTTTGGAGTAAGTGAACCACTCACCAAAACACCTTTTCATCCATTCAAGAGTCTAAGAAACTAATCATGTTATTGACCTCCACTGTTTTCAACTTTCTGAAAGTTAAATTTTACTGTAAAGGTATAGTAAAAATAATAAATGTCTGTCCTATGCAAATGTTTCCTTCCTCCCCCCACCCCCAGCTTCTCTGGAGGTTTGTGTGTGGTAGTGGTGTGTTCTGAATTTATTTTTTTACTAGTTTGTATTCCCGTAGAAAGTTCCTATATATCTTGAATACAAAATTGGAATAATTCTAGTTAGTTGTGTGAAGTCATCCTCTTTGGTTCACTCAGCCAGTTGTATGTATTTGGTACTGAAAACTGATTGTATAAAGTGCCCAGTACCTCTGGGCATCCCACCAAAAGTTGAAGAACAAACCCGTAAGATTTAATACATTGTTATTACAGTATGTTAAAGTTAGGGCTCACTCTGGGAAATGCAAATTGAGACTGCAAGTTTAGTTTAGTATTTTTATAGCTTGAGAATGTTATTGTTACTGTTATTGCAGTATTTTGTTCCTAGCATCTTGAGGATTGTTTTTTGCACAAAATATTAGGCTATTGATATGGGAAGTGGGTAAATTCTTCCAGTCTATGGATCTTGTCCCTTTATTTTAGTAAATGTGGTTTTTTTGTTTTTCAAGTTTGAATTTTGCCTAAAAATTTCGTTTATGTTATGTAAAGAAATCTGTTTCCTGTGAGGTCTGCAGATATTTAAAAGATAGTGATTAGCTGAACCCAACTGTAATTGAAATACAATTTGGTCACTGGTTTAAGCTTAATGTGTGCCCACAGAGCTACTGAAGGAGATGTTATTGCATTCAGCCCTGGTTGAGGATTCCCAGTTCCACCCCAGATCCACTGCATGGCTGTGTGTGTTTGAGTCCCAGCATAAGAGTTGCAGAGTGCCCACAGAGAGATAATGGCTCTGTCTGGAGAAAGTATAGATGTAACTGGAGCGAGTGAACAGTTCCATCATTCCCGTGAACCATATACTAAAGGATGTGTTGTCCAGCTGAGTAGAGCCTGTAGGATGCATGGAACGTAAGGACAGGCTCTGGGTTCCACATGTGCTGTGGGCCTCTGGCTTTCTCACGGTTTTAGTGAGGAAGAGGTGCAGCTGCAGACATCATTAAAAACCACTTTTGTGGTAGCATACAGGAGGTCATCTCTTGGTGTCCAAGTTTGTAGCAAGCAGTGTACGGCACAATGAATAACAGAGAGGAAAACAGAGGGATCTTGGCTTTCAAACTTACTCCACCTGGCTCTGATCCAAGTATCATTAATATGACATGAGACGTTTTGTTGGTATTTGATTAACTGGGAGGCTTGTTCTTGTTTTGTGTGACACATTGTAAGTTAACCACCCGGCATGCCGACATGTGTGATGAAAAACAAACACTTAAAACTAAATTGAGGAGCCGGCTGCCAAGTGTGCCGCAGGGAGGAGCTGGAGCAGCCTGCCTTGCGGGACTCCACTGGGACAGGCCTCAGCGACTGCTATCCTAATCTTCTGTCTGCAAATTCCCAGTTCCGTCCTGTATTGCCGACTGTTTATTTTTAAACACTTTCTTCAGCTCTCTTGTGCAGTTAGAACACTCCTGACAAAATCTGGGAATGGCAAATGGCAACCTAGAGCCACATTGTTCAAGCAGATGGTGGCAGCCGCTGTTCTTCGGGGTTGTCAGCATCTCTGGGCAGCGTGGTGTTCCCACCATCGGAAATGGGAATGATGTCCGGGGATTTCCCTTGCCCCATGTGCTGGGAGCTGCGGGCAGCCCAGCAGGCGGCTGCCAAGGCCTGGCATGGGCCGAGGGGACTCACGGGGCTGCTGCTTTCATCCTGGCGCAGGATTGCGTTAGCTTTTTTCCTGAGTTTGTATTCCAGGATAGCCCAAATGTGTCTGCACTTTCTTATTTTATCATTAACTAATTAATTTCACAAATGAGACCTGGAGAGTTAGCAAAGCTTTTTTCCCCTCTAGTTCCCTTCTCATTGTGCAAGTTTTTTTAACCTCCCTTCTCATTAGGGTCCTTGCTATAGAAACAATTCGACATTTCCCGGTCAGCAGCAGGGTGTCTAAAGGAAGCAGTACCTAGACGGAGAACTGGGTTTATGGGTGCTAAACATACAAAGGAGTCAAAGCCATGGCATGCACAATAGCTGTTGGAGTCTTGGTAACACTTAGCTTTATTTTCAGTCCTCAAGTGGGCATTTTCTGTTCCACTTAAAGCAAAATGTGCCCTCTGACCTGTGCACTGATGTGCGATGCTTGTGAAAACTCACATCCTCTTGTCTGGAACCACTGTGGTGTAACCCTGTGCTGGGTGGCATGGGAGGGCCCCTGTTAGCTTCTCTGGGAAGAGACAGACACTGGGTGAGGAGCAGGAAGGTGGGCACTCCTCACACCTGGCAGGGTGGGCTGTGATTGCTTCAGCACACAGCTCCTGTGATTGTGGCAGGGCTGTTCTCGTTTTGTCAGCTTTGCAGCTGAAAGCTTTACTTCCAGTTTGTGTGGAGATTTGTTCCTGTAAGAGAGTAGTTTCTTAATTGATTATTGACTCTGTTAGAAAGTATTTTGGGGAAGGGCTAAGCAGGCCTTGTTCTGTCTTGGTTCTTTAACATCAGTATCTGCTTTCTTCTCCTCTGAGGCAAATGCCAGGAGAAAAAATACCTTTAAATGTACCTGCTAATTCCTAAGCTGAGATTTTAGGCCTTTTATTTGTAATGACTTTTTCCCAGAGGAACAAATTTTATGCCTGCAGATCAAGAACCATGACTACAGCAGAGAGAAAACATCAGCAGCAAGTCAGCTGCTGGGAGGGAACACACAGACACACACAGACGCACACACGTGTTCCTGCTGCTATCATGAGTTACACCCAGAACCAGAAATCTGTAAAGACATGTAAAGTAGGGAACAAATAAGTGTGTTTCCAAAGAGTTGGAGTCTCCTTGACATACCAGAAGTTCTTTTACATGGCTTATGAATTTTTAGTAATTTCTGTCTAAAAAGTGTTTTCAGAGTACAAGAGTGGAGTGTTTTTTCTTCATGTAGCACAAAAAACCTCCAGGACTTAAGAGATAAAGAAGGGCTCTAGAAGGACAGCTTGGGAAAAAAATTCTGACAGTCTCTCAGAAGGACCTGGTTGGAGTCCATTAGTAGTCATAGGTTTGATTTGAGATCGTGAGAAGGCTTTTAGTTCAGAGAAGCCAATCATCCCCTGCCCTCAGTTTGTCCTGAGCAAGCTCTTGCTCTCAGAGGGTCACTTGAGCTGAATTGCTCTTCTCTGCCACACGGGAAAATGGATCTTTGAATAATGAGTTGACAGGATAACAAATCTTCAACCTGTCTTTGAGTACTTAGGGTATTTTTTGGCCACTACAATTGATAAATAGGGGAAAGGTAGTCTTTGAATTGCACAGCAACTTTTAACTGCAGATTTTGCTCTTGTTCCTAAAAATTGTTGTCAGGATCTTCCTTTTAGTGTTCATCTCTTCAGATGTAGGAATCCATCTCTTGTCAGACAACTAGAAATTTCACAGTCTTTAAAGGATGTGAGCCTCACTTCATGTATTTTTTGCATTTCCAGTGCTAAGTTTGGGATGGACACTATTTGCGATTAAAGCTATCTTCATTGTAACTGGACAAGATATCCTTCTTTGCCAGAGAAAACAATGTGGTTTTAAGAAGTAAAGCAGGAAATATGTGCACAGCTGAGCAACTTCAGGAGAGGGAGGGAGGAAATACAGGAGAGGAAGAAGGAGGTAGGTAAACTGACTCTGGTGAAGATTTTGACAAGAATGCAATACCCTTAAATGAGATTTGTCCCCAGCAGACACTGAAGACATCGTGACCTTTTTTAACTCTGATTTATTCATCATGGGAACGGATTTTGTACCTCGTCCACTCTGTGACTGATGGGCATGAGTAATTTGTCTCTCAATACAGATGGGTACACTGTAGTAGACTCCATTTGCCACACTGACAGGAGCAGAGTGCCATCAGCCACAGAGTTAGCTGAAGAAATATTTTCCTTTTCAGTCTTGCACTCTTAACGTTGTGTAACTGTAGGATGGGGGGAGGGTTACCAAATTGTATGAAACTTGATTCATAAGTTTCCTCTACTGTCTGAAATCTTCTCAGTTCACAATGAAAAGGACTATCTATGGCTTTACTTGAAAGAGGTCAAAGAAGAAAAAAAAGGCAGTGAAGAAAATTCTCCCCACCCTAATCCAACTCATGCTCTTTCTCCCATAACACAATTTTATGGATCTTTTGCTTGCAAATACAGTCGAGTCTCCTATATCACACACCCGCGGTCTTATTTGGGGCCCGCGCAGCCCGACTTCCACGTTGAATAGCGGCTGCGCCACGGCCAGCGCCTGGGCTGCCCCCTGCGCCGCGGCCACTGCCCATGCTGCCCCTGCTGCTGCCCGCACCCCCACCGCCACCTGTTCCGCTGCCGTGGCCCCGGCTGCTGTCAGGGCAGTGGTAGGTTGCGCATGCACAGTTGCAAAACAGGTCTCCTACATCGCTAAAAAATCATACCACTAAGGTCTGAAGTCACAATATGGGGGGTGCAAAGTGCAAGAGGGCTGACTGTACTCTCCTTCTTTTAACCATTGTACGCTGAATTTGCTTTGTACAATTGTTTTGTCACGTGGATGTCATTGAACATATTAACAGCCAGTCCTTTAGAAAGAAGAGTTATAGTCTTTCGTTTCTAAATATTGCAGACAGATCAGTTTTTACAAATACTTTTTTCTTGTGAGTAACTTTGGGGTGAGAGTGGTAAATACAGGAAGAGAAGAATGAGGAGATTGAATGTATCTGAAAGAATGTAATGCTGACATTGTCAGCTTATTGTATTTCAAAATATGAAAACACAATGAAGTCTTGAGTCAGTGAATATCAGAACAGAAACCCCAACAACTACCAAACCCCTAGAATCTTGATGTAAGAAGAGGAGAGCATTAATAGTGAAAAATTGCTACAAGAGGATTTATAAGACCATAACAGTCATCAGGTATAAATGCTCATTGGCTCTGCTCGCTAAACATTCACCATGTTAGCAGACTGTTCCAGGCTCATCCATTATGAGCTGAACTGTCTGTTGGAGCATATAGGCAGGTTTCAGATCAGGATGGGTGGTGATAGTGTCTGTATTCTGCAGTTCTTTACTACTGGCCAAAAATGTATTCAGGAAATAACCAAATTATGTGTCAGATATAGTGATGACTGAGCATCCCTAAGTAAAGGAGGAGAGAGGGGTGAGAAAGTCAAGTGTGAGGATATTGGCATCAGTAGAGCACCATATTTTTCCCTTCTAATCTTATCAGTTTACATGCTGACCTGCACTTCCAGTGCACAAATGCTTTGAAAGCTGTTACACAAACCATTTCTGCCAATCCAATCTTGCTGTTCAAGCATTCCTTCTTGTGAGCAGGTGAAGCCTGTGTGAAGTTAGGTAGCCTGTATTTGATGCTGTAGTGTATTTTGGAGAATCCTTTTGAAATTAGATATAATAAATTCTCAGTGAATGGAGAGCATTTCTAAACCATGGTTTCTTCTGTTGGCTGAACAGTCTTGAGGGCTTTCCAGAGAACTACTGACTCTGCTGAGGTAGACTCTCCATCTTTGTGTTGTTTTTCCCCAGCTTTATTAGGTAAAAGCTCGAAGTCCATTACTGTGTCTCTTTCTAGACCTTGGTCTACTTGAGATTTTAATCGATACTAACTGTCAGTATGCTGCAGACTAAAGCAAACATGCGGCAGTATTGACTGTGATACCGATGTGCTTTATGAGATTCAGGAGCCCAGCCAGAATGTCATTGAAAGAGAAGGGATACTCTGGGGCAGAAAGCTTCAGGAATTGAGGGTTTTTTAAAAGACTTTTATAGCTGGGCACAGCAAGTCATCATTTCTGTGATATGTTTGAAGTTCTGTTGCTGAATCATTTGGGATTTGCTTGGTATCTCAGCTTCTTCATTCAGAAGTCTTTAAAATGGGCAGGTGTAAACCTGTTCCACAAAACCTGTGGTATCTGCCCAAGTTTATCGCTTTTTCTGGAAGGTTCATAGAGTAGGGGGGTCTTCAGGCTGGTTTTAGAAGCTGAAATGAGTATGTTGATATTTTTTCCCTTTACTCTTTTTCCAAGGTTACAAATGATGACTTCACAGGACTCTGGCCCAGTTGATTGCAGAGGAGACTTCAATGATCATAGCTTAAAATAAATCAGTATGGGCAAACTGGTCATCAGCTTGAAACAAAATCTTTGTGTCGCCTTTCGCATTTCTGTGGATTTTTCTCTAATGACACATATATTAATTATAACTAGTGATCTTATTGAAGAAGACTCATCTTATTCTTCCGTTTATCCCACCAAATCAAAACTGATTATATGTTAATTTCACAGGACCTTGTATATCTCCAGTGCATCTTCTGAGGCTGACTGCTCTTCGTCAGCATCTGCTGTGCGAGTATTAAAAATAGAAAATATAGAAAAAATAGTAAAAATAATGGAGATCCTGTGTGGTTTGGGGTTTGGGCTTTTTTTTTTTTTTTTTTTTTTTTTTTTTTTTTTTTTTTTTTTGAGAGTTTTTTTTTTTTTTTTTTTTTGTGTAATTCTTATGTAATTATGAGAGCTTCATTTTATCTGTCTAAATATACCATTGGAGCATATGAAAATTCTACTGCTGAATTTTGTACTTGCCTATTACATGATAAACAGTATCTTGGCATTTGACAACTGCATGATAACAGCTTTGGTATTTGCAAGAGAAGAATGAGGATGCTTGTCAGAGTAGGATGGTTTAATTTCCTTGCACCACTTCCTGCTACTGGACTTCTGACTTTTTTTCTCTCCTTTATCCTTAGTGCATTTTTCCTTCTTTCACTTTCAAAAGATAATCTACCACTGCCTCTTTGCATTCATGACTACTTGCTGCTGACCTTTAACAAGCCCTGTCAATGTTACACTAGGTTGTAGGATTTGTACACTTTTTAAGAAATAAGGAAGTTATAGAGCTGGTAAATGTTACAATATCAGTGAAGCCTTTTTAGTTGTGTAAATCCCCAAAATAACAACTCTAAAGGGAGAAGGGAGATAGCCATAACAGAAATGGCTTATCAAAGAGATGTTGCTTTCTTAATAGAGTTTCCCTATACAGTGATCCTCTGCATAGTCGTGATCCGTAATTTGCGAGATTCCATACTGGCTGTTGATTTTCCAGCGAGTTGTGGGACCTGGCGCGCGCGCAGAACCTACCATGACCCCAGTCTGCTTGGCCGCCGGCCCCGCCGCTCACACGCCACTGGGACTGCCCACTCGTGCGGTGCTGGGACTCCCTGTTACCTCAGCACCGGGACATGCCACTGCCGCGGTGCTGGGACTCCCTGCTCCTGCAGCGTGCAACATCAGCACCCACTGCTCGCCCCCTGCCCTGGTGCTCACCCCCCGCCCCGGCGGAGCACAGCCAGACATCTGAAACAAGCCCCACTCTCAGGACCATCCTCCAGACCTTATTAGGGGAGGGGGCGTGGCTATGGGCAGGGCATACTTGACTACGTAGTGGGTCCACTATCTTTGCGGATCCCACGACTCGCACGAGGAGGACCAGACCCAACAGCCCATGAGTAACTGGGGCTCACTGTAATACTAGTTCTACTTTTAGTTTCCTTTTTTCCCCAAGAAAGTACTGTCTGATATGCTTTATGCTCTAGAACAATTTTGGCACTTGAGTCATTTCCACCAGCTTTAGTGTCCAGACCAGAGTTGCTGATCCAGTTTATATTGATTACTCTCACCTATCCCTTTGCCTTCTCCTTACTTTTGTCTATATGGAACTCATGATAAAGTTGAGATATACTGTGAGACACTAAAGTCACACTCTTGAGGGTTTTTAATATTTAATATGTTTGGGTATTTAATTTCAAGTCTGACATTCAATTTAATAAGTTCAGCAATTCTTTAAAAAAATGTCCTTAATTAAAGAATTTCATGCTGCTATTCAAATACATCCTTCCATTCTTTCTGTGAAATGTAGCAATTCTGCTGCTTGCCTTGTGTATTAAAACCATAATGATCTGTGTGACAGTGTCCAAAGTGCTGTGATGTTTCCAAAGCTTAGGATTCATTTCAGTTTGGAGGGTGAAAATCTATGTGTAATCAAATGAGTGATTCTGGTATTAACAAGATGCCAAGTGCTCTAGTATTTCCAGCTGATGGTGGATAATAAGTGCATTGTTAATGGAATGCTGACACCTCTTCATGCTTCTCCTTCTCAGAGGACTTAAATAATCTTTTGAAATAACCTTGGGAATTTTAATCCTTACTAAATGCGACATTTTTCCTTTGGTTTACCACTTTCTGCTAGCCCTATGGTATTTTCTTGCAGTTGCTATGTCAGAGATAATAACATCTAGATGCCTGGAAGTGATAACCTGGTGTTGTTTATCAGTAGAAAACAAAATCCTGTTTGTAGGTTTCTACCAAAAAAACTCTAAGCAGTGTCATGGCACAGATGTAATGGGCTGAATCACAGCCACAGATCTGGGTCTCTGTTTGCTTGTGTCTCTAGACAGACAATTTTCAATTCTGCCATTCATTCCTTCAAGTACCAAGCTACCCCTCTGGGTCGAATGAGCACCTCCTTATGGTACTGGACCTGACAGTCTCAAACTGAAATCTTGCTTAATTTTTAATTTGGAAAAGAATTAAATTATTTCTTCGTTGTTTTAAAGGTCTCATTTGTTCCTCTCAAGCTGTTAGAGTTAAAACAGAAGCATTTTTTGATGGATTAGCATCTAAAAGATCAGATTTTAGAGTAGGGATCAGTCTTTTCTCCCAGTCCACTGGTGACAGGACAAGAGAAATTGGTCTCAAACTTCACCAGGGTTCAGGCTGACCATCAAGAAAAATGTCTTTGCTGAAAGGGTGTTTAAGCATTGGAATGGGCTGCCCAGGGAGGTGGTGGAGTTACCATCCCTGGAAATGTGTCATTTAGTGCTATGATTTAGTTGGCATGAGGGTGTTCAGTCAAAGGTTGGAATCAATGATCTTGAAGGTTCTTCTCAATGTTAGTGATTTCTAAGATGGGCAGCCTGCCTGGTCCTGGAGATAACATTGATGTGATCATTTATCATTTAAAACCCAACCAAACCCCCTATAATTTGTTCTATTATTTAGCAGACAGTATGCAGTGCAAGTATGTAATAAATATTTTATCTTACCTTGTATTATAAAAATTTCAAGTAGACAAAACTAGTATATGAATGCATTAGTTAATAATGAACTCAAAAGGGTAGTAAGGAATCGTTGACCATTCTTGTAATACCTCTGGACACATTGTTTGCATCAGGCCTTTTGCTTCCATTCATGAACTTCTGTTGCACTTACAACCTAATGGGGCCATTTCAATATAATCTTTTCATTTTACTGTAAATTGTGAGGAGGGGAAAGAGGCTGGAGCAGTTTTCCTGGGCATATTCTCTAATGCACATCCTACCTTTCTGATCCTCTTCAAGAACTCCTGGTATTTTTTCTTGACTTTGGAAAGTTAAGCGGATTTTTACTCTTTGGTGGCAATAAGCAAGTTTATTCTCAAACTGGTCTTGTTTCTTCTGTGAAAGATGTGATATTGTCCAGAGAGATTTTACAACCAATGTTGAAAAGAGAAATTTCTGCTTGAACGATGTTATGTTTCTGGTGGAACCTGAGTGGTGTGAATTCTATTGTCAAGCCTGTACATACAATTAGAAAGATAGTGAATTGGAGGCCTAAAGTTTGTGACTCACCTAAATTTGATCTCTTGGGTTTGATCTGTGTTTTACTGTTCTGTGCATGCTCTTTCAGTGTCTGCAACTTTTGATTTAACAAATGTAACCTAGTGCATATAAAAAATCTCCCAAACCACAAAACAAACAAGTGTGTTGCTACTGATGTTATATTTTAATTGGACTGTTGTATAGCTTAGAGCATGTGCCACACGGGAACAGTCAATTACTCTGTTTGTGTAAAAGTGTTTTCATTATAGAATACTGATTAAGATTGTATAGCTTCATATTGTTTCATGATATCGATTTCCACCAACCCCAAGTCGATGGTTTATTAATTGACAATTACCTTTTTTCACCATGTTTCAGAAAATTGACATGAGCAACTCCAGGTGTTAAGTTCAATTTCAACTAGGTAGCAATGTGCCTGTTTAATCTTTAACAAGACTCATTAGGCTTGCTGTTTTAATTTTGCACAGGCCATAAAGGCATCTCCACAGGGAGGCTATGACCCTCTCACTATAAGGAGAGCAAAGATAGTCTTTACAGAAATAATAGGAAATATCTGTGGTAGGGCATCTTGCCCGTCTGTGCTGACAGGAGGAAATCGATTTTTTGCACAGCACAGATGCTACAGTAAAGTTTGAGGCCGTTGACATGTACCAGTTTACTTGACTTGTCCCTCCAATTTGTTTCATTGTATGTCTCTTGTTGGAGTTGTTGGATACAAGAAATGAAATCTTTGTTTCACGTGTCAGAGGTGAGAATTTTTGAAACCTAAAGCGCAGAACTAATTCTTTTTTTTTCAGGGGGGAGAATGACACCTTGTGTATAAAACTGTGCTTTGTTAAATAAATATTGGCTTTGTTCAGGACTTTTAACTTCCCAGAAATCCTTGCTTGTCAATGTTCTGTAAAGCAGTCAGCCTTTCATCCATGGCATATGATATCCACCCTTCTAGCACCTTCATCTAGCTCAGCTAGCTGCCACTAGCTTGTCCTTCAAGTTCCATGTGCAACTGGACAAGAGAACACTGTTCCTGAATATCAATAGTTGTGGAAGTGGCAGTACAGAGCTTGATGACATCAGCATGCTGGTAGTGCCACAGCCCCATCTCCTCATCAACTTTCTCAACAGTCTTCAATCACAATGAGATCCTTCCATATCTTCAGGGAAGATGCATCAGGGTAAAGGAGCAATTGGCACAACTCTCCTTTATGTTTAATCAGAGAAACAAAAATGGAGCTTCTTAAGAGCTGCTCTGCTTAGTCTGGCCTATGTCATCAAGACTTTATAACAGTGAATGGTATCTTTCTGTCTTCTTGGTTTAGTTCTGATTCACTGGGTAACCTCAGTGACTCAAAATTAGAAGATGATCTTGAGAGAGTTTCTTGGGAAGCTCGTGTTAATTTAGATTAAAGTACTCTTCAGAATGTCTTGGGTACTGTCCAAGTAGAGACTAAAATCCCTTTTTCCCAAAAGTTATTAGTTCATTGATTATTAATTGTATCAATGTTATCCTTAAGAACTTGTGACTGGGATGCAAGAACTCTGAGTTTTAGTGCTGTTTCTCTTTGTTCTTCATACTTTCTTTCAAGTTTTTTTCTAATGTGGATTTTAATGAGAGATCATTATAATTTTACTTTGAAATAATATTTTGTTTTGCTACTGCTAAGTCTGTCACTGTAAATATCTTTAGTTTTGTTTTATTTAGTTAATCTCCCTAAGAACAAAGGAGATTTATGGTTCAATTACAGACACTTCGATCTTTAATGAGTTGTGATAGAGGAGATTGTAGCAATCTTCAGTGAGCCAGAATTTGTTACCACAATTTTCCAAAGAAACAGTTGCAGCGTTTTTCATGCTGATGAGTTTAAATATTCATTTTAGCTTTCTCTTCAGGTTAAATAGTTGATCTATTTGAGGTTCAAGGTTTCTGACTTGAAAACATCCAAATGTTATCCTCTCTTTTCTCTTTACCATCTTATAAAAATACTACTTTCCCTTTAGCTGTTGCATCAGGCAAAAACATGTTTTTGAAAGAGATTACTGTACATGGATTACATACATCCAGCCATATATCCATGCTGGTTTCCCACACCCTCACTTTCATTTCTGTCTTGGCCTATTTTAGGATTGAATCTCTCTTATGTTTCATTTGAGGATGAGGATTGATGAATATTAAAAAAGAATTAGATTTTCAGTTTTTTGTTTGTTTGAGAGTTTTAGTGGCTTTTTCCTAGAGGAGAAAAAGCTTTTCTTAACATTTTCTCTCTCCCTTACTGCCCCTCTGCCTTGCTCTGTTTGGTTCTGCTTTCCTAGTGGGTTTGGAGGAGTTAAAGATACAGTAAACTGCAAGCTTTTTGAAGTTTGCACTGAAAGAATTTGAAGCTTGGTAGGTCTGCTTTTTTTTTTTCTTTTTTTTTTTTCTATAAGCCACTGACACAGACTGAATTGATGTGAAGCCTCAGGCCTTCCACTGCTGAATTTGTCTAGAGCATGAAGAATCTCATTATTACAGAGTGCACTTGAAGCTTGAAGTACAGAGAGGATGATGACTACATTGATGGTTAACTTCTGCACCCTATGAGTCAGTGTCATCAGTGCATTTAATGTCTAGGTTTGTGCCAGCATTTACATTCATGTGCTTGAGTGATGGCAGATGATAATGACTCATGCTTCATTTACTTGTGTCCTATCACTTTTTCTCTGGCTTCATGGACTTTTTGTTGAATCTCAAAGAGCAATTACTGGGAAAGAATGAAGTCTCTATGCATGAATAAGGTCCAGAGAACTAAGAGGGACTCTGAATATTGTTTCACCAAGGAAAATAGTATTTTTTTCCTTCAGTTTTCCCGGTTTATGACATGTTTTCTGCTTTTATCTGAGTAGTTTAAGATCACATGTTTGTAGGTTTAGCCCCAGAAATTTATACAGCAGGTAGCTCAGCTCATTTGTCCACTTCTTGGTTGAAAAGTGATATGGTTTCTCTAGCTTAAAAATTAAAGCAAACAGAAGCTGTGATATTTAAATATGTTGCACCAAAAGTGGTTTCACAATTTTCATCTCTATCAGGAAAAATCAGTGTTCACAGAATCACAGAATCACACAGAATCACAGAATATTATGAGTTGGAAGGGACCCACAAGGATCATCTAGTCCAACTCACCATCTAACACCCGTACAGAGACCGAGAGCACATCCCAGAGCGTAACACCAACCTAGATCCCTCACAGTCTAGCAGGCCACTCCGAGCCACAGAATCGGACGGGACCCAGGGACATCCAGCCCTACACCCCCCAGCTAGACCATGTCACTAAGCTCCTCGTCCAGTCTTCTCTTAAACACCTCCAGGGATGGCGACTCCACCACCTCCCTGGGCAGACCATTCCAATATGCAATTACTCTCTCTGTGAAAAACCGCTTCCTAACGTTAAGATTGAACCTCCCCTGGCGTAGCTTGAGGCCGTGCCCTCTCGTTCTGGTGTCGTCAGCCTGGAAAAAGAG
>WEKX01020927.1:0-23899 GCA_013390025.1 Pitta sordida | reverse complement strand
GTTAGTCAGGCAGGACCTGCCTTTCCGAAATCCATGCTGACTAGATCCAATGTCATGGTTGTTCTGCAGTTGCTGTGTAATGGCACACAAGACCATCTGTTCCATGACTTTGCATGGGACTGAGGTCAGGCTGACTGGTCTGTAGTTGTTAGGATCATCTTTCCTACCCTTCTTGTGGATGGGTGTCACATTGGCCAATTTCCAGTCTTGTGGCACAACACCAGTAAGCCAGGACTGTTGGTAAATTATGGAGAGTGGCTTGGCGAGTTCATCTGCTAGTTCTTTCATGACCCTCGTGTGGATTCCATCCGGTCCCATAGACTTGTGAGGGTCCAAGCCACTCAGCAAGTCTCTGACTACCTCCTCTTGGATTACAAGGGGGTTATACTGTACCCCAGCTCCTTCCATGCCACTGCTGATCCAGTTGTCTGGCAGTTTGTTTTGCTATTAAAAACAGAGGCAAAGTGTGCATTCTCCTTGTCTTTGGTTACTATATTGCCCTCTGCATCCAATAGGGAGTGGAGACTGTTACTGCCTCTCTTTTTACTGTTAATGTACTTATAGAAACTTTTCTTATTGTCCTTGACAGAGACAGCTTTACACTAGTAAAGATCTGGAGATATTTAAACTCATTATTACATACTTAAATACTGCTTTTATAAATTAAATGTTTTAATATTTATTACCTAAATGGAAATCTAAAAAAGAATACTAGACAAAAGACACCTGGAACTTACCATCCTAAGTCCTCTGTATTTCTTGTTGTCCTTCCTGGCAGAAGCAATGCAGAGACATGGTTGGTAGCATAATCATGTGACCTGTCAGCCTGACCTCAGTCCCGGGCAAAGTCATGGAACAGATAGTCTTGTGTGCTATTACGCAGCAACTGCAAAACGTCCATGACATTAGAACTAGTCAGCATAGATTTCGGAGAGGCAGGTCTTCCCTGACCAACGTGATCTCCTTTTATGATCTGGTGACTTGCCTGGTTGATGATAAAAAGACCGTGAGTGTTGGGTACTTGGACCTTAGCAAAGCCTTTGGCACAGTTTCCCGTAATAAGCTTCAGGAGAAACTCATAGAGCATGGACTGGACAGAAGCATTTTATGTTGGGTTAGGAACTGGTTGGATGGATGAGCTCAGAGAGTGTTGGTGAATGGTGCCACATCCAGCTGGCAGCCAGTCACTGGTGGAGTCCCACAGGGGTCAGTGTTAGACCCGGCACTGTTCAACATCTTTATTGATGATATGGACGANGGCTCCCCAGTTTAAGAGGGATGTTGAGCTGCTTGAGAGGGTCCAGAGAAGGGCGACAAGGATGGTGAAAGGACTGGAGAACAAGCCCTATGGGGAGTGGCTACGAGGACTGGGACTGTTCAGTCTGGAGAAGAGGAGGCTCAGAGGTGACCTAATTTCTGTTTACACCTACCTGCGGGGAGGTTGCAGCCAGGTGGGTGAGGATCTCTTCTCTCAGGCTGACGTCACCAGAACGAGAGGACATGGCCTTAAACTACGCCAGGGGAGGTTTAGACTGAATGTTAGGAAGAGGTTTTTCACAGAGAGAGTGATCTCTCATTGGAATGCTCTGCCCAGGGAGGTGGTGGAGTCGCCATCCCTGGAGGTTTTTAAGGGAAGACTTGATGAGGAGCTCAGAGACATGGTCTGGTTGTTGGGGAGTTGGTCTAGATGATCCTGTGGGTCCCTTCCAACTCGGAATAACCTGTGAACCTGTGACTGTAAGGCAATCAAACCAGGTTCTGTTCTCAAGCTGCTTCTTGATGCAACATCACATGATCTGAAAGTTACAAAAACTTGACCACCTTGATGTGTTTCTCGAAGACCTCTAAGGTAAGAAGCATCTGCAGTAATTGAATACAGAATAATGCAAAAAGGAAGTTCTAGGTCATATTCGGAAATGAGAAAATATTTTCTGGCATGACTAGCCAAACATTTGTGAGAAGTCTGGAATTTTTGTTTGACTCAAGTAGGATGTGCCGTGTTTTGCAAATTCTGTTGTGTGTATGAACAACTAAAATTGTTTCCCCATTTTAGGGACTGAGAACTTTAACAGAACTATCTACATGGATGTAAAAAGACATACAGTCGGCCCTCTTGCACTTCGTGCCCCCCATGTTGCGGCTTCAGATATTAGCAGCATGATTTTTTAGTGATGTAGGAGACCCATTTCACAACTGCAAATGTGCGACCTGCCACCGTGGTGGCGGCAGTGGAACGGGTGGCGGTGGTGGTGGTGGTGGCAGCAGTGGGGGCTGCGTGGGCAGGGGCGGCAGCCGCGGGGCGGCAGCGGGGTGGCCACCATTCAACACGGAAGTCGGGCTGCGCAGGTGCCAAATAAGAGCGCAGGTGCGTGATATAGGAGATGTGACTGTATTAGAAAATGTTGGGTGAGTAGCACGTTTTTAAGGAAGCTTAGAGGTGTTCGTGTTGGCTGCAGGTCCCTTTTTCTTCCTGTTGAGAAAGAAGCTGAGGCCAAAGCAACTTAGAAGGGCTAATGCATGTGTTATAAGGCAGCCTTGCATATAGTCTCAAAATGCTTGCAGAGCAACTTTAAAAATGAGGAAGCTGATACAAATACTAGTTCTCAAAAAGTTCTTTTCTCTGTAGAGATATTGAAAGGGAAAGCTTGGGAAGCAGCTCCCTACCACAGCAGCTGAGACCCCACAGTGTTATACGGTGAACGAGGACGTAGCTGTATGAGGTGGCAGGTTCTCATTTTGATAGAGACACTCTTGATACAGTCGGGTCTCCTATAATGTGGCCCCGCGGTCTTAGTTGGGATCCATGTAGCCCTACTTCCACATTGAATGGCGGCCGTGCCGCCACCCGTGCCGCCCCCGCTGCCGCCGCCCCCACCGCTGTCACCTGCACCGCTGTCCCCGCCCGTGCAGCCCCTGCTGCCACCTGCACCACCACCGTCGCCTGTTCCGCTGCCACGGCCGCCACTGCAGTGGCAGGTCGTGCATGTGCAGTTGCAAAACGGGTCTCCTACATCACTAAAAAATCATGCCGCTAATATCTGAAGCCACAACATGAGGAGTGCGAAGTGCAAGAGGGACGACTGTATTTCTCAATTGAAGACTTGAAATCTCCATTCTGAATGTTTAGCCATATGCTTTATATATTTGCAGTGCTCCTAGGGGAATGGTGTGTGTTTATCACTGATTTAAAAATCCTGAACAGGTCTGTTGCACATTAGCCAGCCTCTCCTGCTCAAAGCAGTTTGGTTGCAGACTGGTCCTTCTAAGGTGGTGCAACATTTGGGGTATCAGCAGTGCCCTGACTACTGGTAACTTGGTGATAGCTTCTGCACTATTTTAGGAGGCAGTGTTTTGAAAGCTGTCCTTTTTAAAGCGCAGTTTTGGATCAAATCTTAATTACAGCTTGGCAGGTAATGAACTTGTGCTGAAAGACAATAGCATACACAAAAACCAGCCTGGGAGATATACTTACGACATTCCTTAGATCCCTAGCGTGTAAGCTGGATATGCACTCTTAACTCTGTGACAAAATTGTTGTGGGTTTTTTTCAGCATGTAAGCTACTCCTCTGCCCTGACAAGGGAGGAGCTCTGCTCACCACCATTAGTGGTGTGCTCTGGCTGAATGCACACAGGTGTACTGGGCCCTTTTTGAGGCAGTATTCCTAATTGTGTATGTTGCCTTTGGAACAAGACAAACTTTTTTCTCTGACTTTGTTATTTTACCCTTTTAGCCATCCATCTTTCAATTGACTTTAAAAATTAAAAGCAATTAGGAAGTTTTATTAAAAGACAGAACATCAGATATACTTGCTACCTATTAACAAAATCCCTAGAAGACAGTGTTTCCTATAGGGAGTTAGAGGGGATGTAAAGAGAGCAGGGTTGGAGTTTCTTTCCTGAATTATCATTATGCTGTGTAATGAAGCAGTAGCTTACACAGCCATGAACTAATTTGTTATGACTCCTCATGAGGTCTGCAGTCCAGCTGGAGAGAGGTAAAGAGATGACAGCACTTTGTTAGGAAAGGGAAGGAAGAAGCCTTCTGTAATAAGTTACTTGAAATTTTGGATTTTCTAATGCCATCTTTGTTCAAAAACCATTTGGATTGAATCAATTGTGGCTGATTCATAAATTGCTAGTGCTTACCTTCACCCCCCTCTTTTTTTTTAACATCATGAGTGCAAAAAGAGAAGGTAACTAAACACTGAGTTGTGATGCTGTTCACACATTGCAGCAATCTGTTACCAGCTTTAAGGGTAGGATGCTGCCTTGGATCTGTTTAAATGAGAAATATGTTTATCACAAGAGTGCTGAGCTGTGCTTCGTTTGTGATTCCTTAATTTTTAATGTGTAATGAGTCTGGTGAAAGCACTTCTCTTTCCATTTTTCTTAAGGCAGTGGAAATTTCATTAATAAGAGCAGCACTTTTGTATGGTGCAATGTGTTGCTGCTGTATTAAATAATACATATTTGAAAACTGCATTTAAAATGATGGTTTGAAATTATGTTTCCCATGAGTGAAACAGAGGAACTGCTATTTTGTCCTTAATTCACCTTATGTTACAGATTGCAAGAAATACAAGAACAGTAACACTTGGAAAAAGTTGTTTTCTGCTTGTGTTTTTTGTCTCATGTGACCTATTGTTTTTACCATAGGTTGTAGAGAATTTCTTAGTATCTTTTTATTAACAGATCTTAATTTACCTTGCAATGAGAAATCTGATGAAACATGCTTAAGGAATCTCTAATAGCGTAGAAATCTCTTAAAATTTCTTATTTTTTCCTTTTTTTGAAACGTGAGCTAGGGTTGAGTTTTTAAAGCTAACAGCCTGAATGCAGAGTCTTTTCAGGTCTTTATGCAACTTTGATGTACCAGGTACCTGGAAGTTAGTTTTCCTGCTCGATGGCTCGGCATTGTATTAGGTCAGATCTGGGTATGTAACCCTTTAACATATTTTGCTTTTTGAAAACGAAAATTGTATCCATATTTTATTGTTTGTCTTACCCCTTATTTTAGAGTTCCTTCTTTAGTATTATGGAGTCCTTGACTGAGATTTTAGCAGCAAAAACAAGCATATGTGTTAACGTGAATCACAGTTGTCCCCAGCTTTGTTTGCAAGTGGCCCCAGAATGCAGCTCTGTCTCATACAATCTGGCTTTTCTGGCATGGAGCTCATCTGCTTTCCCTTGATATGGAGCAGGGATTTTTTCTGAAGCCCTTCATCACTCAATACCTTTCCCTCCCCTGCAGAAGGAGTAGCAAACCCAGGAGCATAGAGCCGGTGTCTGTCATTTCTCCTTAGCTTCCAAAGGACTTTTTTGGGGAAAAAAATATCCAATCCCTTTATTGCAGCAAAGGGGATAATACCTACTTATCACTGCCAACCACTCTACCTCTTTCTGCTACGTATCTCTTTTCAAATGCTGGTTGTACTTTGGGACAGCACTCTCAAATTTAGGTATGTTTTACATACCTGGAGACCAGTGTCCTCTTGCAGGAAATAAATACGCAGAACATCTGTACTTCCATTTTGATTTTGTCATAATGAGCTTGGAGAAAATGAGAGCTTGTTAAAACAGCACACGCTTATCGAACAATGGTACAACATTTATCTGTTTTGGATCCACTTTAGTACAGTGGTAAGTGTCCCCACCTGGTGTGTGGGAGACCCAGGTTTGATTCCCGCCAGGGAGACAGTGTTAAGAGTTGGACTCGATGATCCTTGTGGGTCCCTTCCAACTCAGAATATTCTGTGTGAATCTGCTGGTGTTCCTTGCCCCTTGGTTTTATATGGTGGGGAACTCTTCTGTTTGCCTGTGTACTCAGATGTGTTTGACTGCCTGACTTCAGCAGTTGTGTCTACTGAAATTCAAGGCAAATTATCAGTAACTAGTTATCAGGTTCCTAATTCGTCCTGTTCAGAATGCCTAAGTCCTTTGACTGCTGAAGTCTACAGAAATTGTTAGAAGGGAAAAAACAAAGCAGGAGCTCCCTGGTGAATAAAATGCTGAAGAGTGATGAAACACTAGCCACAGCAGAGGTAGTGAGTATTGCCTTGCAGCTGAATTCAGGTACTGCGTGACAGGTATTTAATGCTCAAAGTAAACTAACTAGTGGTTAAAAAAAAAGTGGAGTTTTTGGTCATGACAAAAAGAAATACATTTCTGTCTCATCAAGTAGAAAGACAGCCTCTGAACTGCTGACGTTGGACATTGATAGGAGGACTCTGCATTGATAATTATGAGAAAAATGTAACTAACTTGTATTCCTTCTCGAGTTTTGTGATTCCTTTTTTTTGTTCTGAAAGATGGTATTGAGAGCAGCAGTAAAGAAATGTCATTTGTGAATAAATCTCTCTACAGAGGACTGCCTCTTTGCTTTACTAGTAGTGGGTAGACCTTGTGCCTCAACACTCTGTATGCACTTCTAACTACAAATACACATATTTTAAAAATGCACCTAGAGAATGGTGGAAATAAATGCTTTGTTAAACTAAAGAAAAAAATCACCTCAGAGCAAGAAATTATATTGAATATACACAAAAGTAAAGGATAATGGCTGCTACACATGCAAAAGGAAGCAAATTATTTCGTTATGTAAAGTTATATTATGTGTGATTGACAAAAAAGAAGGGAAAATCTTTTCCTTTTCTCACACAAGAGCAATCCAGAACAATGATTCTTTTGTATGATTAATTTGGATGCCAAGTTCCAAAAGCAAATCCACATGCTTCCAAGGTGGTAGATTTCACCCAGCTGTATTGTTGGCTAAATTAAATTTCCTTTCAAAGAGTTTATTTGATAGCTCCTCTGATCACATAATAAGAGGATTCATCTCACAATGTTTAGTGTTAACATATCATTTTGATTTCAGCGTAATAAACCAATATGCTCTTGCAACAGGTCAAGCATTGCTAGACCATAAGGTACAACCTTAGACATGGAAAAGGCTTCTCTTCTTAATCTAAACTTCACCATGTCTCAGATGTGTTGGAGGAGAAATTAGGCAGGGAATGTTTTAATGAAGTTTTTCTGAAGATCATCTGAAGTTATTTTGTTTAGTGTGTCAAAGTACAGTTTAAATATATAACTTTAATTTCTTCTTTCCCATTTGTTTTCCCAGTGCTGCTTATAGAACAACTCCCTTTAAGATCTAAATAGACAGCTGTTAAACTGCCTGACTTAAGCAGTGTGCTTAAATCATAGGAAAAGGTTAGGACCTGATGCATTTAAAAACAGCAGCTACAGCCCTTTTGTTTTGCTGTAAGGGACTATCTCTATGGTAGATAACAATGGGAAGTGCATCCCTTTTTTTAACTGCCTCAGACCAGTCGACTTTGCTGTCTTAAACAGCTGAAGAAGGTGGATTTGAGCTGGATTGTGAATTAAGGTACAGGCACACAAACACAGGCTGGGCTCTGTAATGGAGGTTGTGACCTCTGAAAGTGATAACATTTCCACATGTACGTATTTTCCTGGTGACTTTTTATTTTTTTGAAGGTACAGCATTGCTTTCATAAGTCTCCTCATTTGTAGTGTGGCTTTAGGTTGTGCAGTGCAATGCTCAGTTTTAGTAGCCTAAAGACATAAGGGTGTTGGCACACCCATATGTTCTTAAAATAATACTCTTACAGATGCATAGCTGAAGGAATTGTGGCATATCACCCCCTTTGCTTTTCATCACTGTTTATTAACACATTTGAAACCTGCTTTCAGATTATGTTATTTCTTTAATATTAATGCTTATATTTATGTAGATATGCAAGATCATTGACTACTTGGCCTCAGTAAGATGATGTACATGTTATAGTTCTTCCACTAGACCAGGTTGCTCAAAGCTCCAGCTAACCAGGCTTTGAACACTTACAGGGATAGGGTATCCACAGCTTCTGTGGGTGACCTGTTCCAGTGCCTCACCACCCTCATAGTGAAAAGTTTCGTCTTAGTATCTAAAATAAGCCTACCCTCTTATATTTTAAAGATATTCCCCCTTGTCCTTATAACGACATGGTCTTATAAAAGTCTCTCTGCAGCAGTATTCTAGGCCCCCTTAAGGTACTGGAAGGGGCTATAAGGTCTCCCCAGAGCCTTCTCTTCTCCAGGCTGAACAACTCTGACTCTTTCAGCTTGGCTTCACAAAACAGGTGCTCTGGCCCACTGATCATCTTTCTTGCCCTCTTCTGGAGTTGCTGCTACTGGTCCACATCTGTCTTACCTTGGAGACCCCAGAGCTGGATGCAGTACTCCAGGTGGGGTCTCACTACGGTGTCCTGAAGGAGTAGAGTCACCTCCCTCAGCCTGCTGGCCATGCTGCTTTTGATGCAGCCCAGGATATGATTGGCTTTCTGGACTGCAAGTGCACATTGCCAGGTCATGTCAAGCTTTTCACCTGCCAGCACCCCTCCAAGTCCGTCTCCTCAGGGCTGCTCACAATCCATTCTTTGCCCAACCAGTGTCTGTATTTGGGATTGCCCCAAACCATGGCCCCACCTTGGCCTTATTGAACTTCATGAGGATCACACAGGCCCACCTTTCAAGCCTGTCAAGGTCGCTCTGAATGGCATCCCTTCTCTCCAGTGTGTCAACCAACTTAATATGAGCCACCAGTGTGCCCAGGTGGCTGAGAGAGCCAGTGGCATCCTGGCTTGTATCAGGAACAGAGTGGCCAGTGGGACTGGGGAAGTTATTCTTCCCCTATATTCGGCACTGGTCAGACCACATCTTGAGTACTGTGTCCAGTACTGGTCTCCCCAGTTCAAGAAGGATGTTGAGCTGCTTGAGAGGGTCCAGAGAAGGGTGACAAGGATGGTGAAAGGACTGGAGGACAAGCCCTCTGGGGAGCGACTGCAGGAACTGGGGTTGTTCAGCCTGGAGAAGAGGAGGCTCAGAGGTGACCTCATTGCTGTTTACAACTACCTGAGGGGAGGTTGCAGTTGGGTGGGTGTAAATCTCTTCTCTCAGGCTGCCAGCACCAGAACAAGAGGACATGGCCTCAAGCTACGCCAGGGGAGGTTTAGACTGAATGTTAGGAAGAGGTTCTTCACAGAGAGAGAGTGATCTCTCATTGGAATGGTCTGCCCAGGGAGGTGGTGGAGTCACCATCCCTGGAGGTATTTAAGAAAAGACTGGATGAGGAACTCAGTGTCATGATCTATACAATGGGAAGCTCAGATGGGTGGAGTGTGGTGCCCATGCCTCCAGGGTTGTGAGTTCGATCCCTATGTGGGCATTTGCTTGGGAATTGGACTAGATGACCTTGTGAGTCCCTTCTAACTATTCCAACTGGAGTAACCTGTGAAACTGTGAACCACACCACACAGCTTGGTGTGCTTGGCAAGCATGCTGAGAGTGTACTCAGTCCCACTGTCCATGTCACTGGCAAAGATGTTAAACAGCGCTGGTCGCATTACCAACCCTGACGAACACCACTTGAGCTTTCCGCATGAACATCATGCCATTGACCACAACTCATTGAGTGCCAGTTCCATGTCCGCTGAGTCATCCATCTGTCAAATCTGTGCCTCTCCAATTTGAGACAAGGATATCATGCAGGACATTGTCAAATGCCTTGCACGAATCCAGAATGTTCGTCTTTGTAGTTCTCAAAACATCACCATGTAGTCATGAAGCTGTACATCACACTATAGTTCGGCTGAAGGTGTGATCTGCTGCCTGAACATGTGACTTGTGGTAACTGTTTTTCTCTTCTCTTTTTTGCTCCTTCTTTCTTTCACTCTTTTAATCTCTTTTCATCCTCTACTCTTTTCTTTCTCTTTTAGGTAACTTAAAACCAAAGGAACTTGTACTAAGCTGTTACTAATTGCTTTAAATTGAGTGTTTTTGTGAATGGTGTTTTTGTTGGCCAACACTCCAGTGTAATGCTTTTAGTGGTACTTTCACTAAATTGTATGGGATTGGTGTTTGCTAATGCCCTAGTGTGATGCCTTGCCTTGGTTATATGTTATTCATGTAAACCCTTTTGTCAAACCACCTCTTTTCTCACTAAACTAAAAGAAGTTCTCTTAGTGTAATAGTATTTTCTCTGGGCGTATCTTCATAGATGATAATGAAGCTAAAGGATTTAAAACAATTTGAAGCCACAAATAAAAGTAATTTTCCCAGTTAAGCTTAAATAGCTTCAAAACTGGATTGCTACAGTCTGTTACTTGGCAGCTTTTTTTTGATTCCAAACTTTTCCTACATTGAATCTAGTACTATAAGAACTTGTTACATTGTGTTTTGTTTGACTTTATATAGGCTGGAGTAGTCCCTCTTTACACAGCACTCTGTGGCTTTTCCTCAGAAGCCTGTGGATAATGAAATCTTGCCCCCCCGTGAGAGCGGAGGCTTTGGCTGTTTTTCTGCGTTACAAGGCAGCCAAGCTGAAGTCTTCACTATGGCAAGAGAGCTTTATCCTCCCTCATGCTGATGCAGCAGTATAGGTACTGAGTCTTTGCTCCCTGTTTTGTGGGCTGACATTCTAATTTTTTTCCTTCTCCAATCTCAATTCCTCCTCCAATTTTGAGAAATAGTGAGTGATAACAGCATTTTTCTTCAGGTTTCTGGGTTATCTTTAATGCTGATGAGAAAAGCACACTGTAGATCTACCATGCGCAAAGGCAGACCATACTGTACTGTACTCTGTGGTCAGTGAACAGAACTAGACAGAAGGCCTCCAAAGGTTTGGCAGCTTTTGCTGTCGCTTTCACTACATTGGTGTGTTTAGCCCTTTGTTCCGGGGATCATTTGTAATGCTAGTGAAACTGTATTAATGTCTGCAGGATATACCATGTTTTGGAGTTGTACAACTGTAAATAACCAAAATCTCTACTCTTTTTCCTCTAGACTGTGTTGTTTGGTGCTTCCTCAAATTATTTAAGTACAAAACCAATATGTCTGTGTCGTTAAGCCATTTACTTGTAAGCAGCTATGCAGCTGTGGGTGGAGAAATAGGATTTGAGTTATTTTTCTAGTTTTAGAGGTTTCCCATGTCTCCAGAGAAGCATACTATTGACCACACAGTAAGAATAAGTGTAAGAATATTAGAACATATTCTGGTAGCACAAATACAGTAATTAAGATTAATAGAATTTGAATGGGGGCTCAATGTAGCAAGTAAAGTAGGATACTTAAAATGAGAACATGTGCAAATAATCCTGAGAGGAAAGCTTTGACCAGTAGTAGAAGCTGGTTGTACTCTTGTTCATTCAGGTTATCATGCGGTCAAGTTCTGAGAGAATACTAGTGCAGGAAGGCAGTGACTGTTGTGTTACCGCTCTGGGATGTGCTTTCGGTCTCTGTACGGGTGTTAGATGGTGAGTTGGACTAGATGATCCTTATGGGTCCCTTCCAACTCATAATATTCTGTGATTCTGTGTGACTGTAGCCTGTGTTGAGAGAATTCTTCTGTTTACGCTTCTTTAATTATCCTGCTCTCTGCAGATTTTGATCTAGCTGGGAACCAGAATCTTTCTGGAGATTCTACTCTAGGCTAGATGCTGCAGGAGAAAGTGGTGGTGGGATCCTTTCTCTCCCTCTTGCCTTCTCGGTGCAGGGAAACCCACTACATTGGCGTGACTCTCATGTATTTTCAGTGTCAACTGACACTGACACTCCCTCTTCCTTTGCCCCCTTACCCCCCAAACAAACAAACCAAAACCCAACCCAAAACCTCAGCAAGTATGTATTTTGATCTGATACTTGGTGAGGAAGAGCTTGGCACCAGCTGGCGCTACAGTAAATAGGCTGCTTAAGGGTTAATGTACAAGGCCAGCAGGCTGCAAAGAAGTGAAGAAAACATTAATATTTGAGAGAGCGTGCTAGTATTGATTCCTAATGTGTGGGGTATTGTTTGATTGTGTTTATTTACAGTAGCAGTATGAGTGTTGATGGTCTCTGGTCAAGAAAAAATGAAATGGTGCAACTCCAATCTTGCATGAAGTGAAATCCTGGCCCTAGTACAAGATGTCATGCTGCATGGTGAGGAATCACTGTACACCTTCCAGATCAACTTTTCTAACTTCTGAATCTTAAAATATTCCAACGTTTCTTAAATAAAGACTGGCTGGACCGGTTCTCAGTTTGGTGCTTCCCATGTTGCTTTCTTAGGAATCCATTTCTAATACTTTTTTAGGGGTGGACATGACACTTCAAGAACTTCAGGATGGTGTCAATTTGACATAAACTGAGTTGCAGCAGAGATGCAGTGATGTGACTGAGATGAGTTCTCACCATGTTTTAGTTTTGGGAAAGGAATTCTTAAGTTCAGTTATATGCTAATAAAGCATACCCAGCATATTTTCCTTGCTACCTCATTCTATGACATTATTTCTTTCTGTGACTCTTTCTTTCTGTAAATGAGTATACGCTTTGTAAGCCAAACAGTCTTTGTGTGAAGGGACTATGTAACTCTTGGGCAAATTTAATGCAAGGGGTAACCTCACAGAGTTAGTTTGCAAGTCCAAGGCAGATGTTTGATTTTGTAATTTTAATGAAAGAGGGTTAATGGTGGAAAAGACCTAGAATTCATCCTGTCCATCCCACAGCTAATGTTTGGGTCATGAATCATTAGACCCTTGTGGTGTTTGTTAATGCTGCAGCATGAGATTGTCCAGACAGATTTGTTCATCCACCTATCATTATCTTGGCTTGGAAAATGGTGTCAGATATGATCGTCATTCTTGTGTTTAGTGCTGGCAGATTATTGTTGCTGGTTTCAGCTACCATTGCATCAGGCAAAGAAAATAGACCTTTTCCACCCCTCTCAAATTCAATTACAGCTTTGGTTGTGGATATCAAATACATTCATAGTATCAAAGAATGAAAATATGTAGTCCAAAGACGTTTGTCATAGCCATAGGCTGCAATATCATACTGACTCACTTCTGTGCACGGTAAAATGTTAGGGAGGGAGAAAAAGGGGCAGATGAAGCAGTGTACAGATGCTGTGCCAGGCTGTCTAATGCATAGAAACAGATGAGTAGTTACTGTGGGGACAGGTCTTTTCTCATAGGAAACCTTGAATTTACAGATTTGTTCAAAGTTATTTGATCTGTACCATTTCCTGTCACACAATGTGCTGTGTTCAGATATTGCAATGCATTTGTTATGACAGATATGGTAGATGTGGAGAGTCATATGAATAGTGGGAAAGCTGAGCTATTCATAATTCTCTTTCAGGATGGCTACCAGAACACAGCCACTTAATTTTGGGGTTGGTTTATTCACTCAGTTTATCACTTAAGGGGAAAAAAAAGAAAGTGCTCTGGCACTCTGTGTATTAACCTTTGCTGAAAACTCGCCAAGTATTGTTGCTACTATTCTTGGTTTTCTTTCTCTCTGTGTCTTTATTGCTTTCTTGTTATATCATGTCTCTAAATATTTTCTGTGTTTCTTGAGATAGGAAGCATGACTGTTTTGGTCAACTTTTAGCGGCTTTTTGAGTGCTTCTTCAGGAAGAAAAGGTGGAATAAAAATGCGCCTGCCAACTAGAAAAGAGGTTACTTCCTCCCTGTTGAGAGCGTCTCTGTTTGTTGATACCCTGTATTAAACAGGAATGCATTTGGAGAGAATTATGTGAAATTCTTCCATCCCCACATGTCCTTTGTCTTGTGTTTCTGTGGCATAGACCTTGTTAGAGTAAGCCAGAATGAACTATCATTTCAGAGATGGTGAAGTGTCTCAGATGTTTTTTTGTTTTGTATTTTGTGTGTAGGTTTTCTTTCCATCCTGTCTTTCTCCTATTAATTAGTGCTGTGTGGAAGATCTGATCTGCTGATTGTTGCCTTCATGACTGAGTTGTAGCACTAAGGCAGTACCATTATCCCATGAACTACTTTATTGTCTTTGATAAATTCACTCTTGCTACTTTGCACAGGGTGTTAGACTGATGGAAAAGCTCAAGATGAGAGAAGAATTTCTTCACTCGGTTGTCCTAATATTCTGTCGCCTTTGAGCTGCTGCACCTTGAGCCATAGGCATAAGGAGCATCATTATTTCAATTGTGGCTTTTCAGTGAGAAAAAATAAGTATGTTACAAAGGGAACCCTGTCTTTGGGAAGTGGAACGAGTGTGTTCATTAGAATAAGAAAGTTTGATGTATACGCATACAGATGAATTTTTTTCCTCCTAGAAATGAATGTGTTTATGATCATCTTACATGTGTTTCAAGTATCAGAAATAAGATGGAAGAGATCTTTGCCCAAAGACGGGCTTCTCTCCTTTTCTTTGATTTCCAGTTGTCATATGGTCTCATTATGCATTTATGCACTGAATGACTTCTACCGCTAGGAGAAAATAAATAGAGGCCTTGGAAGACTTTCTTAAAATAGTCTAGGAAGTGGAAACTGAAATTGAAAGAACTCTTGTGTATTAATTCTTTTTTTTTAACCTTACTTCTCAATCTTAACTCACACTCTTAAACTAAATCACAGGTTGTTCAATATGGCAAATTTAGCAAGTGAGCTTGTTTCCAGTTCTTCAGACCACACATAGTAGCAATTAATTTCCTAAGCAGTTAGGCTCTAGGGCAATCCTTAAGTGCATGCTCACGCTGGGAGTCACCACTCAATCCGGAATAACAAAGTGGCAAAACTAATGGGAGTGTGTAAGGTGGTGCCATCAGAAGAGAGAGTCGTGTGCCTGTTCAGACAAAACAGGGCTATGGGGAATGTATTAATGTTACCCTTTTGCTGAACATTAAATCTGCATAACCCTGCAGAAGGGTACATCTTATCTCACTGATGCTGTGGGATAGAGTTCGGTCCCCGTCCTCATGTTTGTGTTTCAGTGTGGACACAGGCAGAACAGTGGCAGCCAATCTGGCATAATTGCTTTGAATTCTCTTAAAGCATTGCACTGTTCATCAGGATGAGCAGGCTGTTCTCTTTCCTAGTTTCTTCCCTCTCTCCTTCATGACCCCCTTTCCTCCTCAGTGAAAAATGGCTGTATTTTTCTCTTTTAAGTTAGACTGATAATTTGCTGTTAATCATGTGAAGGATGAACTTCTGTTAAGTGAGAGAAACTTGTAAAATCCTTTCCTCAGATAAAATTACTGTGTTTCTTGTTTCAGGTAACCTAATCCCTTCAAGTAGGTATATGCTGTCTAAATAAGGGTGTGTCCTTCCAAGCCCATCATTTATCTCCTTTGCTAACCAGAATCAGTTCCTGGTATGTCAGTCACCTTAATGAATTATGTGTCATTATCACTAAAGGATTTTATTGGATTTTTTAAATTAATCTTTCTAAAATAACTTTTAGATATATATATAGCCGAAATTAATACAGCCATTGAAATCTGTAACAGATAGTAAGTTGCATGTGGGCAGAGAAGCTGCCTTAGTTTGGCTAAAGCTGTTTGGAACAGCAAGATCCCTAAAGACATAAGCAAAGTGGAGACAGGGACTAGTTTGATTGACTAATTCTTACATAATTATCTCATTTTCCTAACTTTAGCATCCTCTCTGAATTCACCAGACTGCATAGAGATCTTAAGACTGATACAAAGGAAGTTTTCACAGTATAAAGATGAACCTGTGTTAGTGACAAGGTGCCCTGTAAATTGTGTTATCAGCCACAGCAGATTGGGAACAAAGTTGCCTTGGCATTTGCATATTAATTGTCTGTTTTTAATAAACTCTCAATTTACAAACTCTTAAGGGTAGGGTTAAATTCCTTCTCTCTCCTGGCAATAAACTTCCCAGTGAGAATCCTGTCAACACTCCATGTGTAGTAAAGCCAATACTTCAGATGGAAAGAAGCTGAGATATTAGCTCCTTTGTGCTGCAGAGCTATGCAGAGTATGGCTGTCACAGCCCTTTGTGTCCCACCTCTTCTTTCTTCCTAGTTCAAAGCCCACAAACTGAAGGAACAGGAGACTTTAGATGAAGGGTATCACCATTTCTGTGTGTGCTTTGCTTGAAGTGTTGTTGCAGGTCTTCTCTGAGTGTGACTTTCAAGAAAGGAAACACATGTAAGCCTACTTCATGGCTGAGAAGACTGAGTAACAAAGAAGCTTACTGAGTTCTCCAAAACTATGCAGCAAGGGTGATGAAGGCAGGGAATCCCTAACACACTATCCCCCTACTCTGACAACTTTCTCTGGCTGGCCACAGCAGCATTTATAACCTCAAAGATACGATGAAGTATGAGATGTTCCAGAAGCATGTGTTCTGTTCCTGCATTAAGCAGCAAGCTCCCTAATGCCCTAGATTAGAGCAAATAAGGGTTGTAGTGCATTTTGTAATGGCCTTGATTATTTCCCTGTGCACCATCATGTTAGCTGTGCAGTTCCATTACACTCCAAGTCCTGTTGGGTACTCAAGCTGAGTTGTGCCCCTCTGCCTTCTGCTGAAAGCAGCCTGTATAACACAGTGAAAGTTTGAAGAAGGCTTGGGATGGTGGAGAAAATCATTCCTTTGAAAGGAACACTGTGCATTCATGGTGGGATTTGTATTCTCAGGTTTATGACAGGTATTCTTAACTCCAGTTTCCCACTGCTATTCAGGGTAAACAGGGTATCTGATTTACTGTTGCAAATGGGTTTTGTTTTGGAGATTGTTGTTGTGAAATGAGGTCCTTAATATTTTTTCTGTTCCTACAAGGACACAGGAGTAGCTGTTTTGTCTAATGAAAGAGAGCTCTTCATTAAGTGGCAAATTAATGCAGGGTATTTAAAGCTCTCAAGTGACTGGATATGGTAAAAGTACTTTTTCTCTTAGAACTTTCCTATGGGCATTGTACTTTTCCTCTAAACTTCAGTAATGATCTCTGTGAGCTAAGCTGTTCCTCCCATGTGTTGCTTTTGAGAAAAAGCTGAGTCTTAGATTGCAGCTGTACCTGTAACTATATAACTTACTGTGTCTTTTCTGCATAGTTTTCGCTGAAGACTGTCTGAAGACAGTAGCATCAACCAGCAGGACTGCTCTGTAGCACTTTCAGCTCAGTCTTTCCGTTGTAGATCTCCCCAGTGAGTGGCTTATCCTCAAGCTCTAGTATTTGAAGTGCTTTCAGGCTGAAACTAAGTGTACAAGTTCTCTGCCTAGAAGCAATCCTGACCCTAATATTCTTCTAAAAGCAGGTTAGCTGCAGAGAATTTCATGTAATCCTCTGCCTGCCTTCAGCACTTTCCAGATGCAAGTGTTTAAATACTTTCCCAAACATTAAATTAATACTTGCAGCACTTCTGTCAAATCTGTGGCTTGATACTAAGGACAAGTAGATCAATTTCATACATATGAAAACAGAAGAGCAGAGTGGTGTACAGAAGGTCATGATTGCAAAGCTAGGAATACAAGAGTCTAGTGTCACAAATTACAGCCTATTTTAAGAATGGGAGTCCTTAAAACAGCTGCTGAGTTTTTTAGTTTTTGTGTTTCTTCCATCTGAGATTATCTTACTGTTGCCTGAGAACTGTGTGGTGCTGTCTCTGATTTTTTTAAATATCCTTGTATGGCACTTGACTAACTGAGCCAACCTCTTGATTTGGGTTAAAAGTAGCCTTAATAAAATAATAAATCATGTTAAAAGTTTTGTAACAAGTGACCTGATTATGTTACTGTAAGCAGGAAATATAGTGCTTTAGAGCTTCCCTAAAGCATCTGCTTTCCAAAACTTCTTTAAATAGGTTGCAAGCATGGGTGTGCATTTCAGTCCAAGAAAATAAAGTTAAACATTGCCTGGTATTTATGCTAAGAAAGAGATCACACTGAGGATGGACTCTTTTGTTTATTTATACTTGACATGATTGTTCTAGTTTCAGGGAAACAAAAGCTTTTGCTGTCAATGCCCCTCTACTTGTAGGGTGCAGCAAGATTGTTGGAATGTGTTTTGTAGTAGTTGAACCAAAGAAGAAAATTTATGATCTGCGTAAGTTGGATGGGTAAGTTTTTTGCTTTAGCTTCTGCCTTCTCCCCCTTTCTCTGTACTCTTCTCATTGTTCTGGCATGTATAAAAATGTAAAAATATTATTTTGATTTGATCTTGAGATGTCACATGAGTTGTCTCTGTCTTCTCAGTTCATATGCTTTCATGACATACCTTAGCCTTCATGCTTTCTTCAGGCTATTGTTCTCACTCACTTGCCTCTATACAGTAAGTCACAGGTTCACAGGTTATTCTGCGTTGNGTCCGACTGACCACACTGTTCCTAATACAGGCCAGGATGCCATTGGCCTTCTTAGCCACCTGGGCACACTAGTTGCCATGTTCCTTCTTTGAATGCTCTTCCAAAAACGTTTTCCTGTAAGCAATTGGTCACTGTGTGTCCATCTAAATATTTACTAGTCTAATGACCTAGTCAAAAACTAGCAACCTTGAAGTCAGCTGTTTGGCATGGATATTTGGAGAGGTGATGGAGGCTTGAATATACAGAAGTCTTGGCAGATGTTGGAGGCAATCATCTTGCTTGTCTAACCTGAAATCTCCCTTCTGAGAGGAGGAGATATATCACAGCACGAAACAAACCATTTTCCAAAGTGTTTAAATTGATAAAAGAAGGAAATGGTGAATTTAGCCTTCTACAGATTCTTTGATTTAGCATCTTGTGTCTACCTTTTAAAAAAACTCTTTGCTATGCAGCAACACAAATAACTGAGTTTCTATGCTATTATCACTTTCAGACCGATTGGAAGCATTTATCTATTTGTGTTTAATAATACTGAATTGAGTGCAGGTCTTTAGTTCCCTACAGAGACAGGAGTTGAAACCTGTGAAGTCTACGCAAATGAGTCAAGAATTTGAAGATTGACTTACTTTATGAATTCCAATAGGTCCCTGTTTTCTATTGCATGTTAATAGGAAGATGAAGGAGGAGAGTTATAAAGACACAGCGTGTGCAGAAACAGAGATTCCATTAACCTGAGATCCTGTGGCTTCTGATGCTTGAGTGTCACCCAGCATGCATCTGCTCTCAAGACCTAGTTACTTCATGGCTCAACTTTATGTATATTGACTAAGGGATACAAGGGTGATTTTCAGGCCTGTGTAGGGCCAGATAATTGATGTGACTTGAGTAATTGTGTAATGACCTGCATCTTGTGCTTGTTGCCATGACTTAAATAGAGAGAGTACCAAAAGCTGAAAAATGTCTGAAGTAAAGAAGTTGAAGGAGATGGCATAATCAGAGGTGGTACTGTTGAAGTCTGGAGAGGGTGCAGAGGGGAAACAAATTGTCCAGCAGCAAATGTTTCAAGTTCAAAATGCACTGAGAAAAGTAACCTGTAGCATTTTGACTTAATATACTGGATTATAATTTTTCTTCCTCCATGAACAAGCAAATTAGGGCAGTTCTGTTTCTCTTGCAGAATTATCTGTATTCATGAGCATCCAAGTCATTGTTGCTGTAAGGCTACTTGAGCTGTAAGGCTTACATTGAAACAATCTATACACTGAATGCAGCACTCTGCCTCACACTTCTTTGCAGAAATGCTTACCCACAAGGAAAGGCAGTTCACAGTTAACATCATATTCCATTGCTCTGGATTGTGCATGAAGTACTGGAGAGTTTCAGGTCCCTAGAACACACACTGCAGCCAAAACTACTGCATTTTTTGTGTTGCAGTTTTTTGGTATAGATGGATCACAAAGTAGCTTTGGGTTTGGGGGGGATTTTTTGTTTGTTTGTTTTGGTTGTTTTTCCTTTTTGATGTTTTTATTTCTGGAAAGGTAGGTCCTGTTCCTCCAAGTCAAGAATATGTGACCTTGATGCTTTTGCTGGGCAGTGTTTTTGGGACTCTTGGAGTCTCTGACACATATTCGGGCAGAAGGGTGAATCAGTGATGACCAGACATAAATTTTAATTTAGATCCCTTTTAAAAATTCCCTTGATGCAAAACCTCCTGTGAGCTGAACTAGGGCAGATCAGCTTCCTGTGCCCCAGCTCTCTGTGGGGGCAAGGCTGCAGCCACATGACAGGGATCTATTAAAATCTGTTTATATGTATAGTTCAGTTTTAGAGGTCACGTGCACGTAGGTGCCTATAGCAACACTTTGTGCAATTGTCCTGAAGAACAGAGAGTTGTACAGTAGGTGGCACTGGCTTTTGTGCTGCAGGTAGGCCTACAGATCTACTTTGATGCATTGTTAGAAATCAACAATAGAAGTTCATTATTGGTTTTGTGTTGGTTTTTCTTTTTTTAATAGCTTGTAATTTGTTCCCTGCTTGCATATTACTATAATTTCCCTTAATGATACTAGTAACAGGAGCTTGAGCAAACATTTGTCATTTGCTTCTGACTTTGCATTATACTGTGAAGTGTGTCCTCCTTTGCTTATCTTCAGTCTGTGCTCATGTGAGCATTAGATTTTTTTTTTTTTTTTTTTTTTTTTTGATTAGGTGGACTGGAAGACATCATGCTACCATTTTAGAGATACTGTACTATTGGGAGAGCTGTTAGTAATGAAAAGGGAAGATATTTAGAATCAGTCACTTGATGATATTCCTACTGACTTTTATGCAGAGAATTGCTGATAAATTTTTTAATTAACCCCCAAAATACGTAGCCACCAATTACAATACTGAGCATTGATTCACCTGTCAAATTCAAGTTACTGCTCCAAGCAGCCAAAGTGCAAAAAGGCATAGTATCTTGGCAGTCAGACATGGAAGACTTTTCACCCAAGAGATCCAGCAAGTTTCTCCCGTAGGAGAAATCTCAGATGCAATAATAAACTTTAATTCTGGAAGTCACAGCTTGTCTGTAACTGCAAATCACTGAGCCCCGAGAAGCCAGTACACACACACTTTTCACAGCTGCTAGATGTTCCCGTGTGCCATACTGTTCTCTGGGGACTTGCCATGACAGCATCGTCTCTGGCTGCCAAAATGCAGGGTTATCATCCCTGCCAAGGAAAGCCCATGTGTTCTGAGCACATGTGATGCAGTTAAAAACTAACAAATTAATCCAAGGTGGGAAAATACAGGCTTCTTTTGTCTTAGTTTTGCCCAACTCATCAAGCTGTGACCATCTCTAATCTATGTGTGTGGCTACAGTGTGTATGTATCCTGATGTTTTGGTATTTGGCAAGGAAGAGGTTTATAGTCTTAAGTGGTTTTAGTTTTAAGTAATGAATAAATTTTTTCATCTTTGTACTGCCGCATTTGCTTTGACTCTACAATCACTGGAATGAGGAAAGTTTTCCCAAGGAAGAGAAAAAAGCAAGGGCCTGATCTAACTGTTCTGGACTGTCTCCTAGAAGACTTTTCATCTCTTGATAGTGACTATGTAGGGATATTGTACAGCTGCAGATCCACAACCTACAGTTACACTTTATTAACAGTACTAAATATTTTTAACCATGGTTCCTAGAAGTAGTTTATGTAGTAAACTCATAGAATGTTGGTTTCATAATGGTTCAAATTTAACTAAATAGACTTATTAGGAATTTACTTATGAGTTATATCTTGATAACAACAGCAGAAGTAGCTTTGTTATTGTCTTCTGTTCCTCCAAGACCGCAATCTACGCATCTGATATTTCAGCCTTTTGTTATAGGCTGAAGTTCCTAAGAACTTTATGGTCATTTTTTTTTCCTAGGGTGCATCTTTCCCCTGTTCTGTGTCTCTACTGCATAGGACAGTTATTTATGTTCAGTTATTGTATCCTCAGATTCTAAACTCGTTCCAGTTATGTCTTATTTGAAAATCAACCTTACCAACAGTGATGGTACATTTCTGTCAAAATTGGGCAGAATCTGGGCTCTTGTAGAAGCAGGCATTAAATAATCCAATTTAAAATAAAAGCAATGATTTTGAGGGGAACAAATATTTTTTACCTTCTCTAAGATTCCATGTTCATGCAGGTGCCAATCTGATCTTCAGTCACATAATGCTGTCTCTGTAATGAGCATCAATACAGAGTAAGAATGTGATTACCTCGTCACTCTGCAGGTAGGATATAAATAGAGTTTTAACGGATTCCGTATCACTTGCAGGGCTCCTGCTGCTCACTGGTGGTGGTGATGCCTCAAAATGTTTATTAAAATGACTTAAAGTGTTGTTTAAGCAGAGTATGTCGCAGAGTCAGCTAAGTTGGCTGCTGTTTTCAATTCACTGTATCAATCAGGACTTTAAGTCTCTACATTTTAATTTCTTTTGCGTCAGGATCAACTTTGTCGTCTCATTTCTGCACCTCACTTGCATAAATTGCCTCCTCAGCTGTCAAAAGTAGGTAAGAGACTGCTTTGTAAAGAGCCTGTACTCTGAGGATTCAGGAAAGCTTTTTCCAGACTTGACATTTTTTAAGTCCAAACTTACAAAAAATAGTCTTAGCTTTCTCTTCTGAAATTTAAACATTACAGCTTAGGCACTGCCTCATGTTTTTAATAGCTAATAGAAAAAATTCAGCCATGGGACCTTCTAGCTGCTAAATGCTGACAAGCACTGTCAAACACCTGGACTGTAGACAAATTTTGACAGTATTTTGGGATTCAAACCGAGCACACAGAAGTAGACTACCAATGGGTGTCCAGGACTTGAGTGATTTTACTTTTTTTTAAACTTGAAAAGCTGAAAATCTATTCTTTCACCTTCCAGATGAATTCCCTGTCTGCCTTAGGGAAGCAACAGGAAAAAGAATGTTGAAAGCTGTGATACTGGCTCCTGTAGCTGTGAACTTTCACTTCAGTAGTTCTACTGTTTGATACAGACACTTTGTTTTAACTCAGCTGTGATATTCCCATTATAAAATCATAAAATTGATCAATGACTTGGTATTTTTACAATCTGAAGCCTGTGAACAGCCTTCAGAGGCCTGGTTTCTTCTAACTCTTCCTAAAAGTGCATATGGATGAGTTTTCTTCCTCTGTCTTCATCCTGTGTCATAATGTGAAAGTCTGGTACCTTGTTTTTATCAGGCAGGGCCATATAACCTTCTGTGTAAAATGATGAGACATTCTCTTGAGGCTAGTTAAATTATTGGTCCTTGGAGTAAGTATCTCCTCTTGCAGCTAGGTTCTCAACTTGTGTAAAAGGGCAGTAGAGCATATCAGCAGTTTGGATCCTTGAGACTGCAAGGAGATCAGTCACAACTTCCTTCTCAAGCTTCAGGACTGTCCCTTTTTGATGAACACAGCCCCTGATTTAGGTGCTGAAAATTAAAACACTGTGCGTTTTGTTTGCATCTGCTTCCTATGTTTTTCTTTCATGACTAGCGGATTTGTACAACAATCAAAATCCTATTGTTTTCCTGTTGCTTGGTAATGATTGCACCGAGTGTATTTTATGATTTCAACCTTCTGGGTTTTTTATTAGAAAATATTCCGCCTCTGTCACTTTTGTGCCACAACCTTTTAAAGTTGAGTCTCTGGATAACTCTTCAGGGACAGTCAGTTCTATCTCTGCATTCTCTTAAGATGAGGGTACAGTGAGACTGGCAGTTGTTGGAATTTGAATTTCTAATAACCGTGAGAAGAAAAGGATCTCTGCATTAATGACTATTCATGGTATTTCTAAAATACTGATAGATTTCCGTTGGCTATTTCCAAGCTTCAGGAGTAACAGCTGTGGTTAGTCAACATACCACAGTGACACACTCATAGTACAGTGATCCCCTGTTACTCACGGGCTGTTGGGTCTGATCCACCTCATGTGAATCGTAAAATCCACGAAGATAGCGACCCCACTACATAATCGAGTACGCCACGCCTGTAGCCACGGCCCCTCCCCTGATAAGGTTTGGAGGACGGTCTTGAGAGCGGGGCTTGTTTCAGATGTCTGGCTGTGCTCCACCGGGGCAGGGGACGAGCGCCGGGGCAGGGTGCGAGCGGTGGGTGCTGGTGCCGCGGCAGCGGGGTGTCCCAGGTCCTGCGAGTGGCGGGAGGGTGGACTGGGGCCAGGGCTGCCTGTGGTCACTGCTTCTGCATGCGGCGGGGGGAGAGCGGGGACGGGCCGGCTGTGCTCGC
>WEKX01020926.1:318995-351448 GCA_013390025.1 Pitta sordida | reverse complement strand
CGATGGACCCCCCTCAGGCTCCGAGCCCATTTCAAACTAACAAAAGCATTTTAAACTAATAGAAATTTCAGTAACTTCTCAGAGATTCAGGATTCTACATTTCTCAGCTGTTTTAAAAATCATGGTCACTGTAGCAGGGAGAGAAACAGGAATTAAAGAGATAATTATGGATGCAATGGATGTGAGAAGAGGACGAGGGCTGCCTCCTTCTTAGCAAAGACCTAGTGCCACCTGCCCTTCATTTGCAGAGAAGGAATATAAATGCAGGTGAGTGCACAGATGAAATTGCAATTAGAGGTCTAAATGTTCACACCAGTTCTGAAGGGCTGTATGGGCATGGCTGTAGGGGAAGCTAGAAGCTCATTTTTTAAGTCCCTTGAATAATAACACTTCTGTTCAAGAGCCTGACAAAAAGATTGAGGGCTGTAACAACTGATGTGTATAGTCATTTCACCATGGGTGCAGAGCAAAACCAGGATAGCAAACACACAGTGACTTTTACCAGTTAATACCCTTTTCCCCCTTTATAATATACCTTGTTAAAAGCATCTCCTAGAGAAATAAATACGTATTAACAAAGTCTTTATTTCCATATTCTCCTGCCTCCCATGGTCACAGGCCCATTAACAGTGCCAATGCTTTCTTATTCAACCTTTATTTTTTATCCTCTAATAAATTATCTTATTTGAAAACAGGTTTTCCATTACATTGATCAATATTACTGGGGAAAATAATAGTAACCTTTTCAAGAAAGACAAAGTAAAACTAGAGAACATGACTCCACACAGTGCATCGTTCACAAATATAGTTAATTGAAATATTTGCATTTGCAGCACTCACTTTTTAGTACAGTTTATATAGGGCTTCATTTCAGAGTCTCTGTCTCTTTCATTGGTTTATTTTTCCTAGCACTTTACACTTCCTTTGTGCATCATTCTGCTCTGAAGTTTCCTCCATCTATCCTGTCTGCTCATTGCATGGATTTTTCTTCCCTGCATTGCTACAAATGCCGTAGAATTATCAAACACCCATTTACTTTTTCTTTGCTATAAGAGAGATTTAAAATCCTCTAGCAAAATAAGCTGACAGCAAGAGAATTCTTCATTTAAAGGGGAAGGCTTTCTCTGAAGCAGCATTGCCAAAAACAAAGGGGGGGAGGGGGTGGGGGAAAGGAATGGCCATCTTTTTCCCTGCCTGTTCTTTTGTTTTCACAACCAAAAATAATTTTTTTCAATGTCTGTTACCAAAGAGACTGCATCTTTGCACCTCAGAATCAAAGATCAAAACAAACCTGGTGGTAGGTAACTCTACACTATTATTTGTCTTCACAAATAGTTGGTTTGTACCTGAATTTATCATTTTCTAAGAATTGTAGGTTGGTTTTGCTTCTTTTCCTACCCATGAAAATGCCTGCAGCAACTTTCTCTCGGGGAAACTTGTGATTAATAACTCATCACAAGCAGACTAAAATAAGTATTGTGCTTGATTTCTCAGATAATGGAAATGTTTGTAAATATGGCAAAGAAAAAGAAATCACATTGTGCTGTGACAAGAAGGAAAGTCAAGTGCAGAAACACCCAGGAGACAGGCAGGCACCCATAGCAATGGTTTCCTCTCTTTGTTCAGCCAGCTGACAGCAGGAAAAAAAGACTCAAGCTATTTTTCAGTGCTTTCCTTCATGAAGAAATATAAATGTTAATCTGGAGGCTGATAGATAAGTCAATAGACAATGTCTATCACAGCCTTAATTAGCACACATAACCCAGGAATTCTCTCTTTATAAGAGACATTGCTTACAACATTGTTTTAGGAATCATGTAGCAAAGAGACTCTGTAGGTATTTTTAATCTTCTTTCAGTCAGAAGCAGATTTGACTTAACCTCTATATTTTCTAATAGCTTTAGGGTTATCAGCCAGAGTCCTGCCTCTGCCACCACACTAGTTTTGCACCAAGGCCCTCTTGCTCACGGGTAAGCCGGGTGGTACTCGCTGGGACAGCACCCAGTGGGCATATCCCCCTGGCCTCACCTCTCCTGTCTGCAAAATTCTGTTTCTCACAAGCTGATCCCACCTATCTTCCATTCATGTTCAACTTTTTTTCTGCTTTTCACTTCCTGTAGCGACTGTGCAAATTTTATCTTCTTTGGCATCTGACATTGACATCTCTGTCTCAGCCCTTCAGTTTTTTTCTTGATGTCCTGACTGCAAATGCAACACAACCACAGTTCAGGGAAGCATTGATCCTTTAATATGTCATCCTGTAAAGCATAATTCTGTGGATTGGCAAAGTCTAGCTGTGCCATTTGGCATTATTTCTGAACTTCTCACAATGTGAGTTGTTCAGCTCTGGGCTGTAGTCATGACCTAACCCTCAGAAAATCAGTTGCCTCTAAAGATACAACCTCAGCTCACTCAGAAATGGTTTGTCTTTCATTTGGTTTCTGATGCAGATTTAGTGTGACATTCTGCAGCAGAGTTTCACACCTGGCCTACTCGGTCAGATTTAACTGTAACTACTAAGGTATGGCAGAACATGGAGCTAACTACTGGTAGCACAAATGATGAGACTTATTTTGCTGTCCTCTTTTATAAACACACACTGCTTGGAAGCACAAAGCAGTGCACCATTTAAAGCATTTTGGAGAATTTTAGCACTAACAGAGCATTTACTTGCTATTGTCTTAATTGCTTTTATTTCTGGCACATTATGGAGTTTGGGGACATCACTCTGCCTGAAAGGGCTCTATTTTAGTCAGTCTGCCTCCTATTTTTAAGGTACACAATCTTTGTATCACCTAGCTTTCTTTTTTCCCAAGAAACTGCATCTCAAAGTATTTCAAAGTGACATAATATTCACATGTTTTCCTCTTATCATAGCAGGTACTCTGGGCTAGAGGCTATCCTACCCTACGTACAATGCTTAAAAAGGAGAGGGGAGCACCTCTAGGAAACTTCATTACCAACATGTAGTTCAAGTTCAGTGATAGACAGTGAGGCTGCCTCTACCCTGCAGGCAACGGTTGCAGGTCACCACGGAGTTTGGTGCTAACTTGCCAGCTGAACCACCCAGGCTTCAGCAGCACAAAACACAATGCAAGCTCCAAAGTTCAAAATGCATCTGAACTGTCAATGATCGTTTCTTCTGTCATGCTGAGAGCACACTGCTACAGCGACATGGCAGGAGCTAGCACTGCAGCTGGCTGACAAGCATCTCCACTGTGTGTCCAGAGGAGAATTCACAGTTCCATCACAGTACAGTGAGCCCCTGCGTATTCCCGGTCCGCTATTTGCGAGCTTCAGTATTTGCGGGTGATTTTTCCTCGAGATGTGCGACCTCGACACATGCTCAGAACGTACTGGGACCCCAGTAGGCTCAGCCCCCGGTCTTGCCACTTGCGCTGTGAGCACAGCTGGCCCCAGGGCCCCCCCCGCTCANCCTGCGAGTAACGGGGGTCCACTGTATAACCATACTAAGCATCATCCCATAAGCAAGGTTTCTAATTCACCTATTTATTAAATCTCTTAAAAGTGTTCTTACAAAGCTTTTCTAAAATGCTCTTTTCCCTTTTCAGTAGGATTCTGTTGCAAACTCGAGTGTCATTCTTCAATTAAAAGCTGTATGATAACACATATACTGCAGAAGGTTGCTGAAGGTGATTTGGTTTCAGGGCTTCTTTACTCTTACACATCTTTTTCACAATGTTAATGTTCTCAGCATAATTTGATGTGGCATTTTGAAACAGCTTATACAAAATTACAAACAGAAGTATGAATACTAGACACATAAGCACTATTATCTGACAAACCATATCTTTAACACAGTATCATGTACAATTTCTGCAATTAAATTTTATGAGAAAGAGCTAAAACAAAGAAGATGAAAATCCCTGTCTCACTTCAGTGTGAGAGAAAGACTCCACAAAGCTTTTTTCACTGGGACCATATCACAGGTCAAAGATCACATATTAAAGCCTCAAGCCAATATTTAAAGCATGGAACTATTTAGATTGGAAAAGGCCTTTAAGATCATCAAGTCAAGCCATAACTGNTTGGCCTTCTTAGCCACCTGGGCACACTGCTGGCTCATATTAAGTTTTCTGTCAATCATTACTCCTAAATCCCTCTCCATTTCACCACTCTCCAGCCACTCATCCCCCAGTCGATAGCGATGCATGGGGTTGTTGTGTCCCATGTGAAGAACTTGGCACTTAGTCTTGTTAAATCTCATACTGTTGAAGTCTGCCCATTTCTCTAGTCTGTCAAGGTCCCTCTGAAGGGCCCTCCTACCCAGCTTGGTATCATCCGCAAACTTTCTGATGATGGACTCAATTCCCTCATCCATATCATCAATACAGATGTTGAACAGTGCTGGGCCTAACACTGATCCCTATGGGACTCCACTAGTGACTGGCTGCCAGCTGGATGTGGCACCATTGACCAACACTCTCTGAGCTTGTCAATCCAACCAGTTCCTAACCCAACATAAAATGCTTCTATCCAGTCCATGCTCTACGAGTTTGTCCCGAAGCTTATTATGGAAAAACGTGTCAAAAGCTTTGCTAAGGTCCGAGTACACAACATCCATGGCCTTTTTATCGTCAACCAGGTGAGTCACCAGGTCATAGAAGGAGATTAGGTTGGTCAGGCAAGACCTGCCTCTCCAAAATCCATGCTGACTAGTTGAGGCTCTTTCCTCCTGTCTTATCACTTGTTACTTGAGAAAGTTCCTCTTCTCCATTTCCTTCCTTTGCACTCTCCAGTCCTTCCACCTTCCCCAGCTGGTCTCCTGCCCTGTCTCCTCTTTTCACTTCTCTGTGTCCCTAGGGCTGAGGACAGGTATCAGGCTGACCTAACCCAGCATTACAGCACCTTTGGAAGAGATTACAACAGACAAAATCAGTGGCTGCCACATCTGGGTCCAGCATGTTCAATTAATAGAAACAATTCAATGATATGGAAAGATATTCATCTACCATTTAGTTTTTTAAGAGGACTCTTCTCTGTTGACTCTAGGTCAGTCTTCATGTTCCAGCATATTACTAACATGCTACTGTACTGCATCAGGCTATTCATGTTAGCCAGTGTCACATACATCTAGGTGTTCTCCATTCCCTGTTGCTGGTTCACCTAGTTTCATCAGCCCTGGTTATGAATACAAACATGATATATATAATTCATATTGCTGTCTAAGCTACAATAGACTTTACAGTAAGGGCCATATTTGACACTCAGCAGGATCTACCTAGTACCAGTGTCCTTAGGATAGTACACAAGTGAAGACACATCTTTTCCCCAACTATATTAAAACTCAAAAAATCAATCATGCTAATCCAGCCTTATTTTATGTTCAGCTTGCCAGCAATAAATTGCTCCTTTTTCTAAAAGTTGCTCATCATAAGAGTATGCATTGTCAGTAGACTTTAGTAACAGTGCAATGTTCTGGTAAGTTGAGTACATATGAAAAAGATGGCACTTTTTAAATGATTTTTCAGTGCATTGGGTACAACTTACCAAAAGTACAACCTAAGCATTTTCAGATGATAATCAGATGATTCGTCTTTTCGTGTGTGTTCATTTCAGAAAAACTGAGGATAGAAATATGTCTGCAAGTGCTTTAGTAGTGATCTAGAACTATGGGGTTCTTCCGTTAATGTTTCCAATTCTAAATTCTACATGAAATGAGCATTCAGATGGTTCTATAAACACTTAAAAAAAAATACATATTTCAAATTACTTAATTCTAGTCATATTCTCCAGATGATAGTATGGATAACAAACATGTTTCATCTAAACAAAGGACTGCCACATTTATATCTAATCCTGCTCTTGTCTGTGCTAACATAAATCAGGACAATAACTGAAGCCAATAGGATGACATGGGGTCAAACCAGTTTGAGATCTGAATGAAGACCACACACTTCATCCTTTAGAAACACTCATACCATTTTGCTGTTGCTTCTCTTAACTAGGCTTTGCTTTCTGGTTTTAACATATCAAGCATAAGACCAGCACACAGACATTCATGGATTTAAATTGAAATGAAACAAAAGTAAATTCAATTACATGCTTCTCTCTGAGGTTGTCAGACAAGTTATAAACTTTCTGATGCTATTTCCTTCAACAAGAGATAAGATTATTTAAAAAACAGTTTTGGTGTAGGTTTTAAATTGAAAATTGCTATTATAAAATCTCTGATCTGGTTATTTTTCACTGCATGATGAGCCTAGAAAGCTTTCTCAGCTTGACCAACGTGTCAAAAGAACAGGTCCTTCAGTCTCTGGCAGCAAAACAAGATATTCATTTACTCAACAGAAGAACACCATCCAAAAGCTCACAGAATTCAGTGAATTGATGATGATTTGGACCTGAGGTGAGTCAAAAATAAAAAGGGTGATTCCACATACAGGCAACAGAGTCACAAGATAGAGAAAGCTGATCATCATGCATTCATTGACATCTGAGAAGCAGTGGATAATATTGTATTTTGAGGTCCAGGGCAATGTATTAATGCTACATAATTAAATGGATTTCACATTTTTTAATATATGTTTTGCTGTAGTGGCATTATCTCCCTTTTTCTTTTTTTTTTTTTTTCTTTTTTTCCTCCCTCCCCTCCATCCGCCTCCTAACCCCCTCATACTTTGCCCTGGGACATTTAAACTCAGGTGTAAAATTATAAAGAAAAACATGTTTGACTATGTGTTTCCCTGTATTGTTCAAACTGCCACAGGGAACTTTATTTAGGAGTTTTTTTCCCTTGTTATGTTTTCTGAGTTTTCCTAATTAGTTGTATGTTTTGTTTCAAATTTTCTTCCCTTTTGCTTTAAATATCAGATCTCATATCTTAGTCTGTTTGTGATACACAGACTCCTTCTGCAGCCTCAGATGGGAGTTTAACATGCCCTTCAACTGCTCATAGTTCCTTTAAAACACCAGCTTTGTCCTCTTCAGTTTGAGATAAAAATCCTTAAAATCAAAGGCTACTAGTTAGAAGAGCCTACATTTGAAGTGCCTTGAAGTCTTGGGTTTTCCTTTCATTTCTGTGGGCCTCGGATCAGCCTGTACAGTCCTCTTTGTTCATTTATAAGCACAAGAGGAGATTATCTTTCATTTATCAGAACCATAGCCACTTGGATAAAAAAGACATTTTTTTATAAGGAATGTTATGGAGTTTTTTAATGATCCTATAAGCTAAAAGCTTATTACATGTCTCCCTTTGGACCCCTGCTAAGGATCTGAGCAGGACTAGCCTATGCACAGAGACTGAGCTAGTAATATGAACCCGTGTCTGCAGAAGACTCAGACTCATTCCAGCACATTGGCAGAGTGAAGACAAGCACGAGCCTGAGGGGACTTGCCAAAGCCAGTGGGGTAAATCAGGAGCTGGGCTTGGCCCCACGCGTCTGTTCTGGAATCTGAGCTGTCACCGCCACATGGAGCTGGGATTGACTTATTAAGAGTTTGACGAGAGGCGCTTGGTATTCCTCGAGGAAGGCGGCCTTTGCATGTGTGTTGGGAATGAAGGAGTTATGGTGTTTCTATGGGTCCTGTGAGCCTTTTATTTCATTCAGCGCTCTGCTGCTGCACAGCATGAACTGACTGAGCCCCAGAAGAGGTTAACGAGCACAACAGCCATCATTTGTGAGGAGTGGGAAAGAGCCATGTGCTGCACCAGCTTCTTTTCAAGGCTCCTGATTTTTTTTTGTCTTCACACTGGCATGAGGGCAAGCACCCAGCATAGCTTGTCTTGAGGAGCTTGGCAGCATTCTGCTCCCCTGGCAAACCTGACGAAGCCAAATAAAGTAATCTGTGCATTGTCTGTTCCTTCGCTTGGGTGACTTTTAAGTTGAGGGAAAAAGAAGTAGGGGAGCTCTTAAGACTTTCAGATTTGGGGCCCCATTACTACTGATATCTCAAACATCTTGCTTGGGACACACTAACTGGAATAGTTGATTGAAATCCCACTTATTAAGTAGAAAATAATTTTTAAAGACAGCTTCCTCTCCACTATCCTCCTCCCCTCTTTTCCAAAGCCATCAGTGCATAGATTTATTCTATTCAGCCTTCACATTAGCAGATGTGAATGAGGGAATCTGACTGAGCCTGTCAAGGCAAAGAAAGCCATGAAAGAAGAGAGAGAAGAAACATTACACAACTATAATGGCAGCCACAATGGAAATATGCTGGCGTGAAAGCAATTAATGCAAACGGTGCTCTAAGTTCATGGCTTCCTCCTAAACCAAGCAGCCCCTGGAAGCCATGTAGGGGACAAACCCTGGGCCACTGAGGAAAGCACAAGTAAAAAGGCGTTGCTGTGCATACAAAGCTGCTCTGGGAAAGGGCTTTATCAAGGGACTTCTCTGCCATAAACTGCTGCAGAGGCCTCAGGGACTAGAAGGTGGCCAGAGTAATGTACCTCAAGGCTTTGCCTTGCTGATGTGGATGGACCCTTGCAACCACAGGATACGAAAGCTGACATAAGCAGCCTTCCTCTCCTCTGCCAATCTGAGGATCAAAAAATGCAAAAATCCTGGAAAGGTTTGTAAATCAATAACCATGGGGAGAGAAGGAAAGGGAATTCAGCTGAAATGTCTTATTTTGCTAATCTCAAGTGTACCAAAACAAAAAATAAAAAATTCATCTAGAAAATGTTGAAATCTGAAGAATTTGTCCTTTCCTGGAAACAGTCTTTGCTATATTTAAATATCATCCCACAGGAAAGAAGAAAGAACATTTTCTGGAGATACCTAACTAACTCTGTTACAAGTACACCCATCCACAGCTGACTTCAGATGTGTCTCATAGCAGGCATGAGTCACACAGGACTGGTAGTACGGTACTTTCTCATAGCAGAAGTGCTAGTTTCCCACAGCTCGTTCCCACTGACTCACGTTAGCAGAAGCAGTCACTGGACTCAAAAAGGGAAGTTTTACAGAGTATGCAACACCTTACTGTCTCACATGGCATCAGGTCTGAAAGAGGACTAAAATCCTTAAACTAATTTGAATATTTTTGCCCTCCAGAGTTAATACAAACATGACAAAGGAAGACAAGGAAGAGAAGACAAGAGAAAGAAGTGGAAGTTTTCCTTTCTGAGGTGTTACAATGTAGGAGGAGATAAGAAAAGAAACCTTCTGCTGATCTCAGTAGTCAGACACATGGTCCTCTAAATCAGTCCCTATCTCCTGGGCCTCAAGAGTAGAGATCAGGCATGCCAGGGAAGGAGTTGCTAAGGCTCCCTCTGAGCACTACCAAAGACTTCTCCCACACATCTTGTTCTTTCCCAGGAACACTCTGAGAGGACAATGATTTTTACCCTTTTAGGCAACTTGATTTTTTTTTTCTATTATTTACAGAGGGACTCTTTATTGTCTAAAATTATATTTGCCTATATTATACGATAGATTTCTAGCTGTCTCCCCACATTGTACCACCTCATTTGCATCTCATTTCCTTTTAATGCAGTCATAAAATAACAGTATATACATTTAATTCTATTTATAATTTACCTCCTTTTATCAATATAAGTGATCTCTCAAAACACATAGGAGATTCATCAGCCTATTTTCCCTTTCTTTCTTTCTTTTTAGAATTACCTCTTTCCTTTCTAGTTATAAATGAGGGTTCTTTTCTTCCTTTTTGTGAAGTCTAGGGGAGCTATCAGTCACTGCTGTAGGTCACAAACTTGTTACACAATATGGTGATAAATCACTGTCACGAGGCAGCTACTGTAGAGTAAAACAAGGCTCGGCCCTACGTTAAAGAAATAACACATTCAAGAGGACCTGCAGTGCCTCACTTCACCTGAAAATCCCCAAATCCACACAGTTATTTTCCAGAGGAGTCCCCAGCAAGTCTTTTCTCCCTTCTATTTTTCAGGAGAGGTGCATATTTCCACTGAACTCTATAGGAGTCCTGGTGCTCCAGAGGCGTCACTGTCAGAGAGTGGAGATGGGAAATCTTGGGGGACTTGGCTGCTTTGCCATTCTAGGTCTGGCCAAAGAAACAATCAATGAACCAGAGAGAAAGGGAGGCAAGAAGCAGGAGGCAGTATGTGACACACAAAATGTGGCCATAAAGAAAAAGGGCTGAACAATAGGTTTACTGTTATAGAAAATAAATGAGTTTACAATCGGTGCAAATATACAGCACTATCAAAAAACTCAGCTTGTTAGAAGATTTGCTGCGTGCCAAAAAACCAAATCAGGTATCAAGTGTCATACACCAACTTACAAACTAGAATCTGAGTCTCAGACTTCATACACAATTAGTTTACATCTCAAATTTAAATTTCAAAATGCCAAAACTATATATACATGCATTAACCGGTCACCTTATTGCTCCACTTCATAGCAGTCCCTAAGGCAGTACTTAAGGTATCTAAAGGAGCATATTTTCTCTGCTCCTTTTTGTTCAAAATAGAGTAGACAACATAAACAAGATGTTATAAGACCACTATGCTAATTAGATTGTTATTATTAGAATGCAAAACTTCTAACTATTTGACAAAAAAAGCATGGAAAATGAGGAGAGCAGCAGCAAGCAGTCGTGTTTGCCAGCTCCCTATTATGACAGGGTGTAAATAGAGGTTAGGCTCATGCCTCCGTCTGCAAGGAGGTCACATCAAACCGCTTTCACCCCACAGGCAAGGTGAAAACAAGACCACACAGACAAAGAGGAATTGAGCTTCAGCTGGCATGACTGGAACCAATGCCAGTCAAAGAGTTCATTGAACAGTTCAATCATTTATCTTGACAGGATATGATTCTTTTCAGGCTCCTTCTAGCACTCAGGCACAGCCAGCTCCTTAAAAACTGACACAGGATTTAATAGCTCTAATGATCAAAATGAATATTTAGTCTAGAAAATTAACTTTTGATAACAGTGGCTGATATAACCCTCTTACGGCATACTGTGTTTATCAAATGTTATGGTGATTTATCACTGGGGAAAACAGAATGTTAGCTTTTATGGACAGACTCCAGTACTTCTTTTTAAATGGATGCTTAGAGGGGGATTTACAGTGGTCCATTCCACACAGGTTCCCAGAGGATGAATTTGACATCCCTGAAGCCAAAACACATCCCTCTGTCACATGAGAGGAAGCAACAGTGCTGCTGGACCTCCCATTCAGCTGGGTGTAAACCACGTTCTACGCATTTGTCCTGCTTAGTCTGAATTCCAAACCTGTAACTTTCAGAGAACTTTCACATTCTCATATATTACATTGTTGACATGTTTTAGTATCTCCACTTCAATAAAGAAAATTTATCCAATATTGAAATTAGACAGTAGCATGTCCCAGTTTTCTTGTAGCTTTTGTCTGGCTGAGTAATTTCCAGGTTTCACAGGACTTTGCTGAAAGATGGGCCATATAGGAATAAAAGCATATAAGTTTGTAACAGGATTTCTTCCCATATCCATCCCATGCTGTACCATAGCACTGTGCAACTTCCTGTGTTTTACTGCTGGTTTTCAGAGGAATGGATGCAACACTAATTACTGTAGTGGTCCTACCTATAACATCTCTGGATCAACTAGCTGAAGCCAAAAACATATTCTGTTTTTTTAAATCAGTCCATTCCTTAGAACTATCTGTCTCTTTTTGTAGCTGTTCTTGAATGGATTTTGGAGATACCCCCTTAAGTCACAAGCGAGTTTTTCCTTCTTTGTCCTGTAAACATTTCAGTTACAATCAGGGACAATTTCTCTACTCTGCTGCCATGAAACCACTTTTGGGGCTGCAATGAATGTAGTATTCAACTTACCTCATAAATTCAGGTTTGCCATCATTAGCTTCTCTCTGATAACAACCCAAAATCGTGACATTTAAATGAAACATGCCATCTTCACAGAATTCACCGAATTCACAGAATATTATGAGTTGGAAGGGACCCACAAGGATCATCTAGTCCAACTCACCATCTCACACCCGTACAGAGACCGAACGCACATCCTAGAATGGTAAACACAAACCTAGTTCTCTCATAGTCTAACAGGCCACTTCGAGCCAGAAGGGACCCACCGGATCATCATCTTGTCCAGTTATAATTCAAATATACACCTAAGTCAAAATGTACAGAAGAGCCAAAGCCCCAAAGAGCAACTTGAGCAGAAGATATAGACCAGTCCCAACAATCTACCCTAAACACCAAGTCCCACTCATAACTATTCATACTAACATCTGCTTTTGAAAGATACCTAAAATTCTCCTTTCAGTGCTTGGAGACTTCAGCCCACTCCAGTAGGATTATCTGGACTAATTACCTCAACTATATAAAAGAAAAAAAGGCATTATTTTTCTCTTCTGAAATTATGTAGCTATACTTTCCTCTTACATAACTGCTTTTATTACAGAGGCACTAGCTAGCACTTTTGCCATTAGTTACCTCTTGGCTTTGCATACTTAAACACATTTAACCTCATTAATCTCTTACACAAGGTCAGATTTTTCAAGAGCTTCGTTTTAACACTATGACATTGACAAGTATTTCATTATGGCAATTAAATTCTAATATCAATAAAAACTTAACCTGTGTTATTGTGCATGTATTCATTTCAGAATTCGTAATTGTCAGTTCTCATAACAGAAATGGGCAAAATATTTGATAATTTTGAACCAACAGCACCAATACAAACATTTTCATGAAAAATCTTAATTATGCTTGATATTACTAAAAGAGTAATAAAAAGTAAAATACCACAAAAAGAGGTATTTAATTCAAAACATTCTTTTTCCCATGAATTTTATGTGGGCTTTAGATAAAAAAGTTCTTTCTACCCAACAATTACCGGTAACCTTTTAGGAACACAGTTTTCTAGCAAGAGAGCGTATCCTGTACCAGAGCTGGTAACACATTTTGCAACGAAGAGACAGTGGAAAAATAACAAAGGAAAGATCAAATCCCCCATTTTCTGAATGGCTGTTCTAACAACTAGGCTGTTTAAGAGAAGACAAGTGGCAAGTGGTACCACCAACACCCTGACCTGTGCAAACAAAAATATATACGACATCCATGAACAATATACATCCTGAATTTGCTGCAGATCACACTGCCCATGCTGTTTTGAACTGTAGGTAGGGATGAGCTGTTGTGTTCTTTGGTGACAGGCAAGGACTGCAATATCATTATCACCAAAGACTAATAACATGACACATACACTAATACAGGTCTGGCAAGCATTAACGAGGAGCAGAGAGGTCTCTTCCCCCTCCATCACATTATCCAAGCCAGTTGCAGCCGGTTCTCAAAAGGATGCTTCTCCCTTTCTCAGACTTTGGTTTGCTCTTGCCAGGATGAGAGTGTTTTCTGACACCCACAGCCTACATCCATGTTTTGTCCCCAGGCCTTGGGGCAAAATACGGATGCATGCAGGAATGGAAGTGCCTAGGTGTCCTTTGTGTTTTGGGGGCTTTTGATGCTTCTAGTGGAGAGAGAGAGCAGGGTGAAGAGGCATCCAAGTGTTTTGTGGTCAAAATCATCCATGTCCTCAGCTGCACTCAGATGAATTCTTAATTCATAGGACCATACAAGCAAGCATTTCCTAAGCATTAACTCAGCAAAGAGAACACACACCAAACTCCTTCCAAAGTCAACAATAACCAGAAGGAGAGAGATTTCCAAGTACTTCTGTAAAGGGCTCTGTGTGACCAAGAGTCCAAGAGACAAAACATCTCAGTACACCCATCACATGGAAGACAATTACGGAAAAGCAATCTGTAACACTTGCTGACAAATAACAATTTAGGGAATAGAAAATAAAATACACCCTACCTGATATCATAAACTGTAGTTTCACCAGGGGATTTTCATGATGTTATTAAGTTTGAGAGACAAGCTCAAGTGGTTTAAATAATTGAAAGAAGAAAATACAACTTCCACAACATCATGTCTCAAAGCACACTTCCTTGTTTGTAATATATAGGGCAGCCTCACTCCAAATACATAAGAGATTTTCTATTTCATGTTGTGCAGATGATGTTTGCTGCTCTGTGCAGGTATCTAATTTCCAGCCAAAGACAATACATCAGGGGCAGCATGAGGTTATAGCAACCAGCCAGTCAGAAAACAAGTTATTCAAAGACTGTTCAAAATAATCCTGTAATTCTATCTGTTGTGCAACCTTTGCTTTCAAAGCATAAAGCAATACATGACTCACTGAACAGAGATTTCATACTATAGTTTAGATATTCTTACTCAATTTTAAGCGAAAATAATAAATATTTCTCTTTACAATATCACTGCCATCCTATTTTTAATTTTCCATGAGTCCCAAATGACAAAACACTTTTCATTTCTCTGCCTCAAAGAGTAAAAGGAAGTGTGTGTGTATACGTCTGCACCAACACCTTGCTTTTGGATAAAGAAATGATAGATGAAATACAAAGTTTTTATGGCGAGTTGATAACACAGTTGAGCATCTTAGTCAAGAAACTGAGACAAAAGATTTTCTAATGCAGTATTTGCAAGAATGGGAATATATGAATACAGATTTGTGAATTCTTTAAGAAAGATAGTCTGATCTTCCAAGGAGTATAGATCCTCAATTCCATCAGAGCTATAACCATCTATATGACACAGCCATTCAGGCTCCAGAGCATAATAGCTTTTTACATAAGCCTCTAAAAGGAACTGAGTAGTATGGAATTAAGTTCTTCAAGTGGATTAACAACTAGTTGAAATATAGGAAATAAAGGATAGGAATAGACTGCCAAGATTTCACATTACAGAGAAAATACTTGCCAGGAGGTGAGGAGCATGGCTATTCTGAAAGTACAGGTGAAAATGGAGTTCATAATGAGGCAACAAAACATATCATGTTACAAAAATGTTTGGAGAGGTTTGTAAAGCTAGTTGAGTGAAGGGATGCAAGAGCATTTCACAACGAGCCAGGGGGACAAGTAGCAAATGAAATCCTGCATTAATCCACACACATATGGAAAAAATAATCAAGACCCAAGAAAGGTCTTTAAATCAGTATACATACTCCATTAAAAAATCTGGGACCCTTGTGCCTCTGTCTCCGTAACATGAGCTCCATTTTTAAGAGTAGATAGAAAAGCATATACAATGCTAAGAATTTTAAGGTGAATTGAGAATGAAACAGAAAACATACCATTACATAGCAGTAGAAATCTATGAAGCAGAAACATCTTGAATGCTGTAGGCAGTTTACCTCATCCCATTTCCAAAGCAACAGAGGTGAACTAGAAGAGGTTTCAGCTCAGAGAAGGGCGAACCTCAAGTCAGAGGTCCAGGAAGACTCGCATATCAGGAGAAACTACATCAACTATAACACTTGTACTTGGAAAAAATATAATAGAGGGGGATATGATACAATTCCACAAAGTCACAGAGTATTGGCTACTTCTCACACTGTAGTATGTAGGGACAAAAAACCACAGTATCTAACAAACAGTTTGAAATTGAAGAGATCAGCTTTTTCACATAGCATGCAACTACACTGGAATTTACTGCCACAAGATGCTGAGGAGGCAAAAAGATGAATATAAACCAGAAAAAAAAAACTTGTTAGAGGTAGAATCCTGAAAAAGTACTTTAAAAAGATTATTCTACAATTCACCTGTCTCTTGTATGTACTCTTTTGCTAGACCTCCTGTACTCAGTATTCTCAGGAAAATGGCACCAGTCTAAATGAGATTTTGATTTTACATTGGGAGTTGCTATGCTCTTGTATTTTCACGTATATTAAGGGTTAAATTCAGAATAATGTACTCACTCAGGAGTTTTGCCAAGAACACAAATTTGGTTATTTTGCCTCTTAAGCACTGTGACAGGAATTAGTTAAATCCAACTTTGTAATGGACACAGTGCTTAAAACACTCAGTGTGGTCCCCAGTGCTGCTCTCCTTGAGTGCAAGAGTGCCATGAGCACAGTCTCTTTTTCCCCTGACCTTTGATCTGGAGGTATAACACTAACTGAAGAACTCACCCTCACTCTTCTACCATATCTCCTCTTGTTACTTATTAACAAATCTGGAAACTTTGCACAATAATAGTTTTCAAGTTTTAACGTGATCAGTCCATCAATAGGAAGGCAGCATTTCATTGGTCCTGAATTAACAATAGTACACCTACGTACAATTTATAGCTGTTCTACTATTCTAATTTTGTGGAAACTATATCTAAAACAGCTCAAATGCTGAGGACATATAAAAGCACACCACATACATGGAACATGAAAATTCAAGGTTTATAATATACATTGCTGTGTGGTAAGACTTTCCAGAAGGAGTCAGCTTTTACAAGACTCAGATGCTACTTACTCACCTAAATAATTATCAATACATTTTCAAAGGAGTTCACCACTCAGTCTGTTGAAATCTTTTTAAAATCTGGTCATAATAGTCACAGTGGGAACTGAGTTCTTTTGAAAAACTAGTCAACAGTTGAGAGTGACAAGCCAGTGAGAGCTGGATCTTGGAGAGAAAACTTCTGCTTCATAACATTTCTTGAACTGCTCAGCAGTGATTGATGGGAACAGAACAATATATATTCGACTCTCTGATTACAACTTGCATCAGACGAACAACACTTTGGTATTTTTCCATTATATTGATTTACCCAACAGGAAACCTGGATTCCCTTTCCTAAGGGAAGATATTGCTTTCAAGGAATCAGTTTGATTTTTCCTCAGATCATTGTTTCCATGCACTGCAGTTCCCAAGACCTCCAGGCAGCCTGTGCTTCCTAACTTGTGGATTAACAAGTGAGTAAGAAGGAAATCTGTATCTTAAAAATTGTGATTCTGTAAATGTTTGACTGGCAGAGACTTGGAAAGGAGATACCTGTGTTCATTCTATGCCCAGCCCTCTGTAGTCCCATTAACTCTGCAGCTCTTGACACTTTCAGATTTCTAGTTCTTTGGAGTTCTTACGCCCATGGGGTGTTTTATAGTTGCCTGGGACTGCTTTAGATGCCTCATGATATCACATGTGTCTGACACAAACTTCTCAAAGATATGAGAGCTTACCTACCTACAAATATGCAATAAGAAAATAAGAAGTTGCGTTAGCCAAAAAAAAAAAAGTTTTTTAAGATCTTATTTACAATGAAATAACTTTCTTTTGTCTGTTTAAAATGTAATTATTTAAAAAATGTAGAATGTATTGTGGAATTACAGTAATAGAATACTTAAGAATTTCCCATTGATTACCTCTATAAACATCATAATGCCTCTATCCATTTTATCTGTCTTTCAGTCTTCTATCTACTTCACAAAGATACTTATGACTTCCTAATTTTCTAAAATTTGCCATTTTTATTCTCTAGATCCTTCCAAATTATTCTATACCCTTCACAGCCTGGGATGATCAGAACTAGTCACCAGAGCAAAGAGGAAGAATGGAGAATCTCTGTCATTAACATATTCAGGCCATGTCTTTCATTATCTTTTTTATCTTTTCCTAGAAAGAAGAGTTTGCTTTCCCCCAGGTGAATACTTCATGATATTGTCTAACTGCTAACTGAATAACAGCCTTGGGGACAACATTTACTTCTGGATTCTTTATACTTCTAAATACTTGACTTCTCCATCAAAACTTTCAAAACTGTAACTTTTTTTTACATTAGATATATCCAGAACTTATGTTTGTAGATTAGGACTTGGCACAGTCCTTCACAAGTGCCTTCTGTACAGAGCCTTGCTACACATCAGTGAACCTTTGAAGAGGTTTTTCTCTGTGTGTACTCGGTCTAATTGCATTGCCAGTAAGACTGACTTTACATTTTAATGTTTATTTAGACTTTCCAGTGTGTTTAACACAAAGTATAGTCTTTTTACCATAATTTTTACATAATTGGAGAGAATCTTTGTATGTATACTTCATCATGGTAGGAAAACAGTGAACTTCCTGACAAAGTTTAATCTTCAACACACAGAGCACAAAACAGAAATGGAACTTCAGCAGATGGTCTCGTGTTTGAAATCATTCAAATTTCTTATTTATCGTTTATATACAACTCCAGGGAAAGCAAACAGTTCCCTGGCTGTTCATTTTTTGAGATGCAGTGTACATTTGTTCAGGTATCTGTCTATATCCTGTCCTCCCTAACTCACGTACTATGTGATCTTTGCAACTAGATGACAGTTTCCAAAATTCTCCATGATATTAAAAACGTGCACCACTTTAATAATGTCATAATTGAATTTTTATGTATTTATTTTGTATTTATTTCTCTTCTTATTTTATAAGTTTCATATTTATTTTATACCTTTTAATGTTTATGTATTTAATATATTTATATTTTTTATATTTTAATTCTATATTTTATATTTTATTTTATTGATTTATTTTCTGTATGGTCATTATATATTTTAATACTTATTTATTTTATCTATTTCTCGAGGAGCCTCTTGCAGGCGCGGGCTGGGGGGAGCTGAAGCCGTGGCCTGGGCTCTGCTGCCCTCCGGTGGTCCCGCAGGAAGGGTCCTGGTCCCGGGACAGACCCCCGCGCACCCCCGCCTCCGAGCCCTCTGCAAAACTGCCCCAAGGCTTCTGGCAGATGATCTTCATGGTCCCTTCCGACTTAAACCATCCTATGTACTGAACTGAAGAGGAATAGTGGATACTGGTAGAGAAATCGTATTTTTATTCTTCAGCGCTGACTTGCGCAGGAGCCATCCTCGCCCCAGGCATCACTTTTGGAGGCGCTAACACGCACTCATTGTGAAAGCCAGACAAACTACAGAAAGGCAGCCAAGGCAGAAGAGAGAGTGGCTTGTCTGCATCTTTAAGCAATGGAGCCAAAAACACAGCCTGAGCTTCCTTCTCCCAAGCTCAGCTCTTTTTCTTATGGCAGTGGTTGCTGTCTGGACAACACTGCACTTGGCTCTTCCCAGGCATATCAGATGTCCCTGTGGGCAACTTGCTGCCTGCTGCCCTTGGATCATGGTTTATGGATTCTCATTCTTCATTCTTACACCGTTACCCAACTAGCAAAGCACATGATAGAGCCCTGTAACTTTATGTAAACCACAGCAAGTTTACACATCATAAAGAGGAAGGCAATGAAAAATAATATTGTATTATTCTATTTGTGGAAATTATGCTGTATTGTTTTCTGCATGATTTTCTTTCTCAATCATATTTTGCGATGGTTTCTCCCAGACAAGATAATTGCCTGAAATCAATCTGCTACAGCCACACACACAGGCATACGGATAACATTTTAAAGTCTGCATTTAAAAGGAGGAACAAAAATTAAAACTCCATATCATTATCTCTAATTCAGTTCTATTAGTAGTGAATTATTAACTATATTAATCTAACTTTAAGTCTGACTAGTCAAAACCAAAGTATTACTACGAAGGCATACAAGCTCTATGCAGGCCAAAATTACAGCGAGTTCTCTGTATTGTCTAGAGGAAGTCAGCAGGTAATAAAACCACAGTAACAGTACAGCCTCTGCTCCTTCCCTCAACTACCTTACTTTATAGTGCCCATATTTTTCAAACATCCCCAGTTCTACCATGCCCAAGTGCTAAGATCTGAAATGCATGTGCCACCCTCTGTCCTGCTTGTCTACCATTGGGGTTAGAAAAACCAATGTAATGTTTACAGCACCAAAAATCCATGCTCTATATCTCTCCTCCCATTCAAAATCCTGTAATTGTAGGGTTTTCCTTGTATTTTTGCTTTACATACTGCAACTTTAGCAGAACTGCAGAAGTACAAGATATTTACAAACAAGCCCAGTCTCCTTCTTGGATGCTTATAAACTGTGAAACAGGTTTGCTTGAAAATTGCCATCAAGATCCATTTGCCACAACTTCTCATCTTGTGGAAGCTCATTATTTGTTCTTAGCTTTCAATATCTTTTGATTACATCTTAAAGCTGAAGGTCCTTATATGCTGACATTATACAGACAGATGCTAACTCAAACGACATGTTTATTTTGGTATATTTATCCAGCAGCTCATAATTGCAGTTAATTTTATTGCAAATCTCTGCAAGGAATACATGCTCTCTATATATATTGCATTGCATACCAAATGTAATGATTCTGAAGTGTGTTATATCACCAGGAAGAGCCACAGTGTTCAAAAAAAAAAATCAAGATTTTGTACCAGGACAGTATCTTCTCCCTTTATCACACCATGAGTGCATAGCAACACAAGACCAGAGGTGGACTCGATGATTTTTGTGGGTCACTTCCAACTCTGAATATTCTGTGATTCTATGCATGTCTATCAAGAACTAAAATGAAGGAGATGCAGAGACAGGCACACAAAGACAGTTTTAGTATTCCTCTATATCACCTACATTTCCAGGTCTGGGTTACTAAGACCCTTTCCTCCACCGCCATGGCATTGCTACCCAAAGAACCCTGCAGCTTCATCTGCTGGTACATCTGTCTGACAGCTGTGTATGGAGAATACTCTCAACAAATCTGGGATTTATTTATACATCCTGCATGCTATTGGACCTACAAGACATGGAGCCTTACCTATGGCTTGAGGATGACTTCCACTTTTTTAAGCAACTTGGAATTAAAACGCAGAAGGGTAACAGAGGTCCTTCTGAGCAGCCCCTGATTTTGTGGTTGTTCTCTTTAGAACATGATTCTTATTATAAGCTCAGCCTTACAGCTTCCCCACCTAACACTCCCTTTAAAATTCATGGAAAATAACATTGTCTAAGTTAGTGCTGCGTACACGACTCTCCTCATGTCTCCCTAGAAAAGCCCTCTCTGCCACGGCTTCGGCTAGAATGCCTTTTGTTTACAATTTCACCAGCTGAAAGACTCTTTTGAGAGGACCAGGGGGAAAAAAAAAAAAAAGAGAGAAAGAAAGCTGAAGAGGCCACTGTGAGGATCTAATCTATTGCTAAGACCACCCCTTGACTGGCAGTCTGCATTGCCATCAGCTGTATGCATCATGAACGCATTCAGGTTTAGATCAGCTGTCTGTGCCTTCTCCCTCATTAACATTGATAAAAGCAGTGGCCTCTGCCGGGTGCGCAGCATTCCTCAGCATACCAGCTGCAGCTCTATCTTAATGCATCCTATGGGGCTTGGAGAATTAATTAGTTCTGATAGTCACCGTGTTTCAAAATGATGGCTGTCATAACCCCACAGATAAAATTACACACCCCTGCCATTTTCCACATTGCCCATTCAGACTCTCCATAGGCCACCATTGGCTTCCTCAGATGTACGGCACTGGAAAGATTTAACTTGCCAAACCTTTTTTTCCAATCTCTTTGTTATGTTCCAATTAAGTCTGTGTTAATCAAAGGCAGTATTTCCCAAATATTCCCCACTCCTTTCCCCAAGCCTCCTCCTAGGCATCTTGATGGTTTGTACCCCCCTTCCTCCCACCTACAATTAGCATTCAGACATTTCTCTTGGCAGAGCCAAAGCATCCCTCCCCCTAGGAAGCTTTCTTCTTATGAACACATTTTATCTTTCTCTACCCCACTGCAAGGTGCTTTAGCCAATTTCCAAAGAAAGAGCAAAGTGACTTCCCCTCAGACATATGGAGCCTCAAACACCCCTATGACAGTTCTCCTGCTGTGACTGGCTCTTAAACAGAAGCCACATACAGGAAAAAAACAGTAATTCATTTATTTTCTGCTGCTTACTTCCAAATTGCTAAGTAAGAATATTAAATTTAGCTCAATACTGCCCTCACCCTTGACACTCTCTAAGATCTCACTAACAAGGCTGTACCCCTGGGAGAGGAGCTAAGCTGCAAGCAGGATGGGACATACCAGGAAAGCAGTACCAGCTTTTATCACACAGAGCTCATGAAAGTTCAGGCTGCAATAAGTGCTTTGGTTCAAAGTAGCCTTATTTCTTTTTTATTTCTTCCTCTGAAATGGTGCTTTGTCCATATGATTGTGAAACGGCCGAGTCTCTGAGAGCTCATCGTTTGCTGTTCACAGAATCACAGAATCAGTAAGGTTGGAAAAGACTACAGAGATCATCAAGTCCAACCTATCACCCATTACCTAACCTAGCCAAACCTGTCACCTAACCTGTTGCCATCCTGCTACCAACACACCATCCTACCTATAACACACTACCCTAATATCTAAGTCATGTTTCCAAAAGCAAAGGGCAAAACCTGGCAGTCAGGGCTTCTTGCCCATGACAAGAGCATGTCAGTGCTGGAGCCAGCAGCTGGTACCTCAGGCCTGGACACTAAACCTCTCCCAAGAAAGGCAACATGCCAACTCCCTGGCTGTCTGGCAGGTACACTGCCACACTGCTTTAAGCACTGAGGTGCCACCTTCCCACCCCCCGAGGCCCCAGGGGCCCTGTCCTGTGTGCCAGATGACCTATTAGCCTGTATTCCTGCCCGAAGTGGGGCAGGAGACAGCCAGGCAGAGATGTAGTACGAGCCTGGCACAGTCTGTATTTAACTTCCATGAACAAAGAAAACGCCCATCGCTGAAAAGAGTGGCTGGTCCCTCTTGAGCAAGGAAAGCAGCCATCGTGGCAGTTAGTGGGGAGATCATGCTCCAACAAGAAGGGAGAGGAAGGAAAAGGAAAAACAGTTTACTTCACACAAATGCCTATACAGGAGGCAAGAGCAGATAACAAGAGAGCTGATGTTGTTGCTCTTTATCTCGATCTACAGGACAGGAAAGGGACATGTTTGATTTACAGCTCCTTTCATCACTGCACTGTCTGAAGTGGTAACACAGGCAAGAAACTCATCTGACCTCAAGCTGCTGAAGAAGCTGTCAGCTCCTGCCATCCACCCCACACCAACACAAACACGTTTTGCTCAGGTAGCACAGACCGTACCCAGATAGTCACTCTGCCCATGCTACAAGACACGGCTGCAAAAGAGGGAGGATAAATTTCACTCCTAAACATCTCACAGGGAATGGAATGCGGTCATGGGCTATCACCACAAGGAAGAGGAGATCCTCCAGGATTCTGCTTTTGGAGCAAAACTTGAGCCATTCTTTCCGTCAAGCCAGATTGTACATTGTATGGAAAGCCAAAGTAACATTAAAGGCCTTGACCTCAGAAAAGAGAAACAGCCCTTTTCAGGGACATACATATTGTCAGCATGTTCAACCCCTGGCTGCTATCATGTCTGCATAAACAAGAAATTATTCACTTTCCTCATCATATAGCAGAAAGGAACAGGATCTGATGAGTGTACAGGAAACATCTTGCCCTGTCATCTCCTATTAGCAATTTTGCAGTATTCTGTTAGAACATACAACAGAAGTAGATAGATTTGTAAATTATATGTTTATCACACCTTTTTCATTAGAAAAACAACTTAAATTGAAAGAAAAGGTGTTCTAGAGCACAACCTTGTTATTAAGCATGGAGCATCTTCAAATGACTGAGAAAATTATAAGGTCAGGGACACCCAACAACGTGGTAAATGGGAGGCATGCAAATTATTAGGTATTTAAGATATGAGAGAGCCTGCCCTTACAAGACTGACTAGAGCAGCAGCAAAGACTAGCACAGAATAGAGCAGAATAGCTCTGAGAAGAAAGAACAGATTGCTTTTGGCAAATAAAAATGTCTGTGTACTTATCCCTCCTAACCACATCCAAGTAACAACTGAGTGAGTTTTCCTCTGCTTAGCTCCATAAAATCAGTCAAAATTATATAATCAAAATAGCAAAAAAGGCAGGGGGAGAAGGGAGGAATGACCCTTTTTATCCAGTTAACCAAAGCTGGGAGATGTTCTTTTGTCCTCCTGAGATAAAGTCACTAGCATTTCTCCCAGAACCACATTCAGTGGAGCCACCCTTACATTAGACTGACTATATGGCTGATAAGCCAACTGTCAGAGATCCTTTACTCTCCTTTAGATCAGTGAAACAAGTGTACTGATAACGAGAACAGTAGTTGCTCCAGTCCCCTATCCATGCTCACCTAAAAGAAGAAATTCTCTTCTATCACAGCAGTTCAGTGACCTTCATTTTGTACTGTCAACAGTTTCAGAGAGAGGAATAAATGATCAGAGTCCTGTCAGGATATCCTGTCATTCAGCTGGGAAGGCTTTATCCAGCTTTCTAGTGAAAACTTTCAGCAAATACTCTGCATTTTGGAATCTCTCCTGCCTGGGCAAGCTCTGCATGCCATATCCTTCACTCATTTACCTTGGGGAAGACAAGAGTCCTGTTAAACTATTTGCCTAAGAATGCAGAAGAAATAGCATCTCTCAAGAACGGTCATTTTCCATCTGAATTTGAGTTTTCATGTTTGGAGGGCTCCGAAAGAAAAAAATCCAATTCTTCACAATGGAAAAAAATCCAGGTTTTTTATTCATTTTTGCTTATTTGGTTGCAATAAAACTATGTTTGACATCACAAGTCCAAGATGAGGTAAGAAACAGCTTTTTATTTAAATAATGAATTGTTGTATGTCTGCATTACTCTATGTCATAGATAGAACAGTTATCAGATACCATTTCTTATAAAATAAAAACTCACCTTAACAATCACTGAGGCATATGACGCTGAATTACAAACTATGAGCTCTGTAATGTAGTCTTCTGAAATTCCAGAAATGCATCTGTTTATTCTCACTAAGAATTTGGCTCAAACGATATGTCATGAGTATACTGAAAAAGTCTCTAAAAAATGCCAAATGTGCCAAAAAAACTGTAGCTTATGCATTTATCAAAAGAAAATTATTAGGATTTCTGATCAGTGAGAAGGTAAAAGCAACAATTATTCTACAGTGAAACTATTTCAGATAGGTAAGGGGAAAAATCTAAGGAACTGAGATATTGAAATTAATTGTACAAAGTTATAAACTTAAGTAAAATATCTGTAGACTTTTGCGGAAGTGTTGCTTTTGTCATTTCCAAATCTATGAATCTGTGAAATTTCACAGCATATATTTTTGCCGCCTTTGTAGAGAGACAGAAAACACCGAGTCACAAATCTGAACCAGGAGTTCAATAGTGAAATATTCGCTCCTCTAAATTGTCTCACATCACAACATGTGGCTTTAAATGACTACATTTTGGAGAAAAAAAAATTGAAGAAACGAAAATAAAAGGACAGAGAGAAATTGGGGAGTGGGGAGGGAGGAGAAGAGAAGACACCCAGCTGTTTTGGTGGTGGTGGTTGTTTTTTTTAAATTGAAAGATACTTTGAAATCTACAAAAAATACTGGAAAATGTCATATTCTGTCTCAAAGGAAAAAAAAAAGCTACGAACCACTAAAAAGTCAATTTTCTTCAATTTTCCCTTAGACAAAAAGGGAAAATGGGGAAATAGGAGAAAGTTGAAATAACCCCACCATTCCAAAACCATGTTGTGGCCCTGATGGTAGGGAAAGACTAAGTTATTTAGATTTTACCTTTTTAAAAAATCCCTTTGACTGTTATTGTTCCACATTAAATTTTGTGGTGTGCCTTTTTGTTCTGCAATAAGATCATTTCAGCCACTAATACCAGCAGCTCTTCCACTTGTGAACCTGAATATCCTATATTCTACAGGCCTTGCAGATTATTTAGCCTCAGGCTCTTAATAGCTTACATTGAGCACATGCAAGGAGCATACTTGGTTAAAGAGAGAAAAATCAGCCAACACTATACATTTTACGATTCTTCAACATTATCAGTAATGATACTATTCAGTGGAAATGCTCACAGGATTTTTTTGTGCTTGAGCTGTGTTTGTGTTGCTTGATTCTTGTTCTGATGCATAAGTACTCTGCTGTTTATCTTAGTGATGAGCTGTTAAGGTGGCTGCACTGCTGCTGACCATCAGGATTATGAAAAGCTTGAAGCATTCAGGATCCCTTGTGTTGTTCCCTTGAGGTGGCTTTGGAGGGAAAGCAAGGTGTAGAGGTGCTCTGGTTTGAGGTTTTGGGAACCTGATGCCCAAAGAGCCAAGTTTTGTTCCGTGTCCCACCAGGGCTGGGTTCTGCTGCAAGGGCAGGGAGGCTGTTCAGCCCCACCAGCATGGCATTGCTCACCACTGCTTTACCAAGTGTCTGATCTACCTTTGTCCGTTTTATACCCACATCTAGCAAAAGGGCATGTTTTTACTTCAAAGACACCTTCATCTCTGCAACAAGGGGTTTCACTAACCAAATACTTAAATGTTATCCGAGTCAGATTTCAACACTGCATTTGTAAAGGCTAAAATTTGACAACCAAATTGATGTTGAAATGTACTTATAACTGGTTGATGACAACCAAGTGAAGCCCCTCAGAGGTTATGAAACTAAATCTCCTTATCAGTGTCTGTGATACATCCTCATGGAACTTTGCTGCTGAGATGTTCACCGACCAAGGGGAGAAACCACGGGTGTGAGGGCTCCATCCAGGACTACCAGGCAATGGGACATGTGTAAACCCTGCCCAAGGTGCCAGTGTACACACCTGGACCAATTGTGATCTTCTGCAAAGAGGCTGCAGCAGCCCATATGTGCCCACAAGCTCCAGTACTATCTGGACCGCACAGGGTTACATTGCTAGTTTTTGAAAACCATATCCTGCATTAAATAATTTTTCACCATTTGTGAATTACAAACTTACTTCTACAAATAGCAGGAAGAAAGAAGGTAAAGCTGATATTAGATGCAGTTCAGCAAAGGCTTGTTGCTTTACAATAAATTGACTGTTTTAGTGGTAGAAAACAGATACTACATATATAGATATTTTCACATCTATGACTTCTACAACCACGAATCATAATGGCACTGCTGTGACAATACCCTAAGCCTTTTCTTCTTCTGTTACCTTCTTGAGTCATTTGTCAGATTTGCATTCTTGAAACTAGGACTTCCACAGCAAGGGGCACAAGCCTTTGGCATTTGAGTTAGAGGACTACTGCCAGGTTTCCTAAGCTGAGCCGGTTCTTTCTGTGGCTTTCTCTAGGTAAAAAAAAGAGGAGGCTGCCCTTCTCAGTATGCTCTGGTCATGCCCATAACTTCCTCTGGGTTTGAATGCAAAGCTAGATGTTATTCTTATACACCAATTTGAAAATACCAGCCATAGCCCCTAAGTTAAATACAGTGGTGCTGATAATATCAAGCCCATTTCGAGAGGAATGTTGTTCAAAGGGCTTGTGCTGTGCTGTTTGTGTGCTCAGAGCCGTCAGCAACCTCCTCCACACCTTGCTTAATTTTGCCATTGAATGGAGAAGGCACTTGTTGGGCAACTTCGGAACTAATGCTGCATAGGTTGATGCTGCTTCAGTAACCTAGCTTTTAAGACTGATGAGCTTAGCATTTGTTAAGTACCCTTAGGAAAAATATTACACGTAAAAGGGTTTATCCTTCAGTGGTTGGAGATATGTGCAGACAAGGATACTGCAGAGCACTTAGATATGTCTTTTACCTATTTTAGTAGCTCTGAAACAGGAGCTGCTGCTGAATAGGAAAGAGCCTGTGACTCTGAGTGAGAACAAAGCTGAGTTAAATTTGTCATTTTTCAGCAATGTCACTGTGGGCAGACTTCTTCCTTCTTTTTCATTATTCTTCTCCTATTACAGATGAAGAAGCAATGTGATCAAAAGCTGCTTATTAGAATGAAAACTGAATGTGTACCTTGTTCTTTAAACCTTGACACTCAGTGCCCTGCTGGTTACACGAAAATTACCAACGGGACTGGGATACCAGACTGCAGGTATCAAGTCTTTTAAAGGCTTTCTCTGTGAATATTGTTGTCCATGAATTGGAAAATGTTAATTCAAATCACAAATGCTCTAGTCTATGCAAATTTCTTACAGAACATTTACTATTGCCTTCACCAACTCCAGAACACAAGCTTCCTTCAGATTATCTGATGCATAAAGTTAATCAGCAAATGGTATATAAAATAAACATTGCTATTGATGGTCTACCATATTTTCTTTTGAGTGCTATCATATATGTACTGGTTTCTGAAAGGCGAGATTTCAAATTTGTCTTGAGATTTTTTTCCTGCCCTTCACCTCAGTCTAGAAGTTTTTTAAATCTATTATTTATATGATAATATATGATAAGAATAATACATAAATATAATTTGGTAATATATATTAATAATATATTTTTGTATCATTCATATCAAGTATACAGAGTAAATAAGGAAGAGATGTATTTTAGAGAAAACACAAGTATTTTGAGCATTTAAAGAATCTTGATATTAAATACAATGATCCCCCAGAATTTGCTGGGGGTCAGGACTGGGCAGGTCCTTCAAATTATGAAATCCGTGACGATACCGAACCCATGAATATTCAACTACTCCTCTCCTGTAGCCACGCACCCTCCACTAATGAGGTCTGGAGGGGCAGTCCTGGGAGTGTGGCTCACACTGTAGCACCTCATTAAAGCGGAGGAAGCGTCCTTTGGTGCTTCCCAGCCTCGAAATTTGGGGGCCCAGACATTCTGCGCACGTGTGCGGTCTCACAACTCACTGAAAATCCAACCACGATTAATTGAATCCGCGGATATGTGGGGGATCACTATATTTTATAAAATACTATTTCAAATTAAAATTTACAGAAAAGTGTTGTGTTTATGTTGAGGGGCAAGATAAATATATTATTCAAAAGAAACAAGAAATAAGGATCTTCTTATACTTTTATGTTCAATGTATGTTTTAATGAAAGAAAAAAAGATAGCCAAGCATAAAGTACTCTTGTCTGACACTGAAAGGAGAAGAGGAAGTTAAGAATTTCATTTTTCCCCATGGGAGGCTTTTAAATACTTGAAGACAGCTCCAACTTCTTTTCCCCAGATATTATCTGGAAATTAAGACACACACACTTTCTTTTCCGGGATGCCGTCATCATTGTGTGAAGGAATTTGAACAACCTGAGTGCTGCCAGGGACACTGGGGCCCACACTGCATGGGTAAGTTGTCTTGGGGTTTTTTAATGAATTATTTGAATAGAAATAAAGCAGTAACTTTTCTTCTTTTCAGAAACTATTGTTGTGACAAGTTGGCTCCTCAGAGTTTGTTATAGAAGTAAACTGCAGTTTTCATCTAAAACTTAGAGGACTTGAAGAAAAACAGATATTTAAACCTTCATTTAAAAAGGAAAAATTATAGAAATAAGTAAAAAAAAAACCTAAAGAAGCCTCCTTGGTTTTGAGATTTTCAAAAAAAAAATAATTTCTGTCAATGCCTGCAAAATCCTTTCATTTGAGAGGAATCTGCATAACAGACTTAAAAGTTCAGATTTTCAAAACACAAGTTTGAATGCTTCATTTTAGGTCACAATCACCCTCATCTCTGCCTGAAATATTTCCAAATGTCTTTGATTCTTTACTTTCTGATGCAGGGAGGCTTTTCTTCCAGCTCAGCTTGAAATAGTTTCTTGAACTGCCTGCAAATGCTGAAGGCCATTACTGACGCAGGGGTAATCTGGAGTGCCTCTCCTCCTGCTGCCCCTTCCTCAGGAAAAGCCTTTCAGCATCTCCATAAGTTCATCAAATCTCAGACTACCAAGACAGGCATCAAGACCCACAGAGGAAGTTTCCCTGCCCAGGCAGTGTTTCCTCCTTTAGTTAATGACCTCGAGGTCTGTTTCAATGTCTGTGAAGTCCTTTTGTCACAGAATCACAGAATATTATGAGTTGGAAGGGACCCACAAGGATCATCTAGTCCAACTCACCATCTAACACCCGTAAAGAGACCGAGAGCACATCGCAGAGCATAACACCAACCTAGATCCCTCACAGTCTAGCAGGCCACTCCGAGACGGAGGGGGCACAACGTCATCCAGCCCTACACCTCCCGGCTAGACCATGTCACTAAGCTCCTCGTCCAGTCTTCTCTTAAACACCTCCAGGGATGGTGACTCCACCACCTCCCTGGGCAGCCCATTCCAATATGCAATTACTCTCTCTGTGAAAAACTGCTTCCTAATGTTAAGATTGAACCTCCCCTGGCGTAGCTTGAGGCCGTGCCCTCTCGTTCTGGTGTCCACAATATAAATTTTAAAATATATTTTTTTTCATCCAAACTATTATTTAAATACCAGTCATTTACCTACTAAAGCAAAACAGTCCAGCTCCAACTTTTAGCTACTTCAGTAGAAAAGACAGGCAAAGTGTGCAGAGTGTGTGATCATGTCTTCTTATGAAGATAACCACTTGGTGGTGGTGTCTTACCACCCCACCACCAAATGCAGTCTAAGTGCTAATCCCATATTCAGGGTGCTCTGGGAAGCCACACAAGGGGCATAATTATTTCTGGAGAGGGGCAGAGTTCACTGCCCCTGACTAAGAGCCCTGCTTGTAAGACTGTGTGAAGGAGGGTGCAGAGGCAGGGAAACCCTCTCTTCCTTTGGACAAATTTCCTGACCCCAAAAAGTAAGGAATCAAGGTCTCAGCATTGTTTCTGCTGTCATTTGGAGAAAGAAAATAGCTCTCTGTTATCACAATCTCTCTAGTAGAATACGTTTGGAGGAAAGATGGTCCTTCCTCAGGCCAGTGAAAAATCCCAGACTAGGGGTTTGCTTCACATTTAGCATCTGGTGGCAAGGACAAAATTAGGCCTTAAATAGCAGTCCGACTTCCTTAAATGATCGCACATGCAGAAACACATTGTGTGAATGAAAGATCTTTCATCCCCTTTCCTCCCCACAAGGAACACCAAGCCATCCAGCCACGCATCAATCCCACTGTAAAAAGTTACTCAGAAGTCCCATGTGTGTAACTGATGGGCTGCAGCAGGAACTACTCCCTACCCCAGCACCGGTGGCCACTCTGGGCAAATATTTACATGGCTCCAAAGAAAAGCCTCAATTCCAACTGAAGGATTAATAGTATGACCAGCTGAGTAGAAAGCACTGTAAGACTAAAGGTGGAAAAAAAGTTAAAAAACAAGCCAAGATAGTAAACTTAATTCTATCAAATTACATACACCGTCCAAAATGTATCATAACAAGTTCTACCCACTGCTTCAGCCTTTAAGGGAGTCAGGGGACATAAAGTATTTTAAGAAGTTGTATTTGGTAACACTTGAGAAGGGCTAACTTTAACTCAATGAGGCAAAGAAAAAAAAAAAAAAACAACCACCAGCTGACAGGTTTAAGCATTTTTGGCCTAGATATGAAGTCTTGTCCTTTATACTCCACCAGCTGTAAGACATAAGTAAGAGCATCTCTTTCTTATTGCTTTTCAAAAAACATCCTCAAGTAAAAGCCAAGGTCTCACTTCCCAGGGTGGCAGCAGGTGACTGTGCCCAGAATTGCTCCTGTGCTCCAGCACTGCCTCCTGTGACCTCTTGGCTGCAGGAAGCACTTGATCAGCCTGGCCAGATTTGTACTGCAATATGGCAATTTGCTAAACTTCAGAGAAAGTTGTCCCTTGGTGGTGGTATCAAAACAAGAGACAAGATGAAGTAGAGACAAGGGGAATGCCAATTGCAAAAAAATCTGTTTTGTCAACAATTTTAAAGTAACTTTTCATTGAAATTATACATAAACCCTGAGTTTTCTCTATCTTTGCACAGCAGCGCAGGTAAAATTTTTTTGCACACATTGAAATATTTAACAGAGTGAGTCCTAAAGATGAAATATGACGCCAGAAAACAAGATTCACTAAAAACCACTTTAAAGTATATGTATTTATTACTTTACCTCAATTGTGGTTATTTCACCCAGATTCTCAATACATATTATGTCAGCATGTATGAGATAAACTGCACTAAAATTTTCACCTTTAAATTTATTGGTTTTTCACAAGAAGTTTACCTGGATGCAATAGACCTTACAGACTACATTAAAGAATAAATTAAGAAATATTACCAGATATAAAGCCAAAGCTTTCAGTGAAATTAGGTGTATACAAATGCACATCCACTTATTTGTTCATCACTCTGTCCAAATCAAATTCATTTTTATTAAAACTTCCACATTACTTAAGCACTCTAAATCAGGATTAAGTGAGGCAGTGAGAGCATAAATCCAGTACTACCCATCTCCATCCACACAGAACAAAGTCCAAGACACTTTATAAGCAATAAATCTACCAGTATGTTACAGCAGAGTACCTGTGAGACCAGTAGGAGTTTGATACATTTAGATACAACTTACACATGAATTATGGTACTTAATGGGAGTTCTAATTGCAGGAAGGAAGCGCTTATGAAAGTAAGTTAATAAATCATTTCTGAGGAGGGCCTGGACAACTATGAAAAATAAAGGTATCCCTACAGGGGAAAACACCTGACAGAATGATCTGACAGAAAAATTCTGTAATATACATTTCCTACGGGAAATGTTGTCAGTAAAAATTTGAATATTTAAGCATTTCATACAAAAATTATTTTATTTGAAAATATGGTCATTTTTACCTATTCAGTCCTGCTGACTGGGGATTTTTGTCAGCCTTTCTCACCTGCTATATCACTGCCTGTAATCATAGCTTTAGCACCAGAGGCTCCAGAGAGCATAACATCTTCGGCACACAAGTTTTACAGCCCATTTGATGAGATTTGGTTGTGAGATATCCAAATTCCAATTTCCAAGATCATTTGAGCCTTATGAGGG
>WEKX01020926.1:235843-318912 GCA_013390025.1 Pitta sordida | reverse complement strand
GAGGGGAAAGGCTTAATAAAACTCTGATTTAGCATCAAAAATAATTCTGAGAGCAAATTTTCAGTCCATCAGAGTTATATTAACATACAGGAGTGGTCAGGCAAACTCCACTTGTATCAGAGAAAAGATAACAGCTTAGAGTATCTGCAGACACAGGTGGATCCGCGGGGATAAAATCATATGATACTATAGAATAAGAAAACTATTTTTGTTCAATCCTTTGACTACAGTCACTAGCTTAAGTTCCCAGACAAGAGAGGGTGATGGCCTTTGCTGAAGCTGAGAAAAGTCCTGCAGCTTCTGAGGCTTCCAAGCTGTGCAAGAACAGAATAAGGCTCAAAGCAAGCTGACTGATGGCTTAAATATTGTCATTCCTAGCATGCCCTGGAGGAGCTGCATCACCCTGCAATGGGAGAGGACGCTGCTCACAGGGTATAACTGGAAATGGAACATGCACTTGTCAGGTACATCCTTTCTTTTAAATGAAAAAAAAAGTAACAATAACACATAAGCTGTGATGCGAAATAATGTTTCATTGCATAAATACATTAAAAGAAATTATTCCAGAAACAGCAGAGAAGATCAGCTTGGAGTTAATTTTTTTGCTTGGATTACACTCACTAATCTTCACTATTATTTCTTCAAACTCAAGCAATTTCAGGTGCTTTTTCCATCTTGCCTTCCTGAAACAGGTGGGTTTGAGTTCACCTATTTTTTTTTGAGTGTGTAATTATTTTCATCCCTAATTAGAAAGTACTTCTACATGCAACTATATCCTCAATACAATGTTCCTTTACTGAGAGGGCAACATGTAGTGTTTAACTTAAGGCAAAGAGATTTTTTAAAGAAAACAACTCAAATTAATCTTTCCTCCCTACCACTTCCCTTCTACCAGTTTTTTTTTACATCAAATATGCTGGGGGGGGGGTATAGGGGAGGCTTCCAGAAGCTTCTCCCACGTCCAGCAGAGCCAATGTCAGCCAGCTCCAGGTCAGACTCACCACCAGGCCAATCAGGAGTGATGGTAACACCACTGTGATAACATATTTAAGAAGGAAGGAAAAAAAAGTTACTGTGCAGATGAAGATCACAGTCAGAGAAGAGCAGAGTGAGAACATGTGAACAACAATACAGACATCAAGGTCAGTGCAGAAGGAAGAGGTGCTTGAGGTGCTGGAGCTGAGGTTCCCCTGCAGCCCTTGGGGAAGACCATGGTGGATCAGGATGGACCATGGAGGACCACAGGAATGGAGAGATTCGAGCAGGGGAAGGACTCCCCTGAGCAGTGGCAGAAACAACTGACCGTAAAAGCCCCATTCTCTGTCTTCCTATGCCACTGATGAGGAGGAGGTAGAACTTGGAGGGAGGAGGGTGAGGTGAAGGGGTCTCTAAGATTTATTTTATTTCTCACTCTCAAGCTCCAATTCTGTTAGCAATAAATTTAATTAATACGTATTCCCACTTGGAGTCTGTATTGCTTGTGATGGTGATCAGTAAGGGATCTCTCCCAGTCCTTATCTCAACCCACAAACCCTTTGTTATATTTTCACTTCTCTCTCCAGTTGTAGAGGGGACTGAGAGAGTGGCTTTAGTGAGTACCAGGCAATCAGCCAGGGTCAAACCACTGCACATGTGAAAAAGAAGCAGTGTGAAATGTAGTCAGAAAACACAACCTAACAGTTGTAAGACTGACTTGGCATTAGATTTGATCAGCATATTTCATTGTTAATTTTACAGTCAAAACNAATCAGGAGTGATGGTAACACCACTGTGATAACATATTTAAGAAGGAAGGAAAAAAAAGTTACTGTGCAGATGAAGATCACAGTCAGAGAAGAGCAGAGTGAGAACATGTGAACAACAATACAGACATCAAGGTCAGTGCAGAAGGAAGAGGTGCTTGAGGTGCTGGAGTTGAGGTTCCCCTGCAGCCCTTGGGGAAGACCATGGTGGATCAGTTGTGCCCATGGAGGACCACAGGAATGAAGAGATTCAAGCAGGGGAAGGACTCCCCTGAGCAGTGACAGAAAAAACTGACCGTAAAAGCCCCATTCTCTGTCTTCCTATGCCACTGATGAGGAGGAGGTAGAACTTGGAGGGAGGAGGGTGAGGTGAAGGGGTCTCTAAGATTTATTTTATTTCTCACTCTCAAGCTCCAATTCTGTTAGCAATAAATTTAATTAATACGTATTCCCACTTGGAGTCAGTATTGCTTGTGATGGTGATCAGTAAGGGATCTCTCCCAGTCCTTATCTCAACCCACAAACCCTTTGTTATATTTTCACTTCTCTCTCCAGTTGTAGAGGGGACTGAGAGAGTGGCTTTAGTGAGTACCAGGCAATCAGCCAGGGTCAAACCACTGCACATGTGAAAAAGAAGCAGTGTGAAATGTAGTCAGAAAACACAACCTAACAGTTGTAAGACTGACTTGGTATTAGATTTGATCAGCATATTTCACTGTTAATTTTACAGTCAAAACATCTAAAGATCTACAAATATACAAATTATTTTTCTAGAAGGTGAGGGGGAAAGATTATTCAAAAGATAATGTTTTCCAGATTGTGGCAGTGATTTTTTTTATTTCCTGTTTCAAACTTTCGTGTTATTTTCTTTTGGCAGTGAAAGATGATGTTTTCAGGCTACTAAGAATGTATAGAAATAGATGAGAAACCTAAGCGTTTAATTCCATTGTGTAATTCACAGAAAGGGTTTGGTGGGACAGCCTGTGAAAAATGTGCTGAAGATAATTTATTTGGGCCTGACTGCATATCTGGTAAGTTTAAACTTTCTTTATTTGATTAGGGAAAGGAAGATGAGTGAAAGCTGTATTCAGACACTAAGAAATCACAGTGACATTGGTGGAGGGCCTAAAGGTTTCCTATCAAGAACTGCTGTCTGCTAGAGAGAGCATGATAGGGAAAGAAAATAGGCAGCTACTCAATTCTTCATTCACAGTGGGGCTGGATTCAATGCAGGGCTGTACAGAAAATGCCCTCAATGCAATGCTACAAAAACATCTGCATCTTGTCTTGAATATCTTTGTTTTAGGCAATGGCCAAATAAATTAGGGATTAGAATGTGTTCCTGCATATTCCTCCCTATTAGCCTATTATCATATTATACATTTTTTTAATCTAAGTTATGGATTTGCATTTATTTGCTCTAAATGCAGGAGATTGTTATGGTACATAAAATATTGGGTGGGAATATATTAAATGTATAAATCTTGGCTTACAGGGTTTTGGTGTGGTTTTGAAATATTTGAATATTTCAAATATTTAAACTGAACCATCTGTATTAAGGCATGAAACACTCATGTGATTTTTAAATCGATATATGACTCAAAAAAGGCCGGTTTTAATGAGGCCAAAATCTTTCTAATCTAGTATCTTATGCTGGAGGCCAAGAGTTTATATCTAGGAAGAATTGAAGTACACAGAGACTGCATACAAATTGTAATATTTAGAAGCTCCTCCTGGATCCATCACTTATAAATTATCTACTTTGTCTCTGAATGTAACTTGGTTTTGGTCATCACTCTATTCTGTGCCAGGGAGCTGCACAATTCTGTCAAAAGTGTGGAAGAGTGGATTTGGTTTAGTTTTGGTTTTTGGCTGATTGATGATTTCATTGATTAGCCATACTTCTATCAGGAGAAGTGGAACATTGAGATACGGATCAAAGCTATGTGCACTTTTTAGAATGTGTATACGTATGTGTATAGAATGTTTAGAATTTTATATACATATTTGAATAACATTTTCCAATATTGCCTGTTTCTTATAGATTTATAGTATTTCCTTTAAGTTTCTGAACCTTGCTGAAAATTAAGGGGACAAACCAGTCAGTCTGCCGAGAAAAAAAAAATTAAAAGTTGTCACATTCTTCAGTGGCAATACTTGTTTATCTCGAAGTAAGATTCCTTCCCTCAAGATCTAGATACCATTACTTCCAAAGCCTTACAAATGGTCTCAATTTAAATAATCTTTGTTGGCCTTTTTACGCTAATCCTGCACCACTGCAGACTCAAAGGCCCTTTTTCCACTAGCTGTCCACTGGATGCCAGTGTTGATACGTAGAAATGTAACTGAGCCAACATTTTCATGAAAATAGAGTACCTGAATGAATTCAATATCGTGAATGTAATTATTTTCCAAGAAGCTACTGGAGGATTCAACTGCTTATTAATTTAAGCAACATTTTACACTTCTGCTTTCAGATATTTAAGCTCATCCAAGTTTTCTAAAATAAGTCGAATATAAACAGTGTTTCATTTGTGGCTGGCTGCTTTTCAATAATACCTCAAACATTCTTGCTTTTTATATTATGACCACTAAAAATTACCACTAACATAGGTAGGAAGTTACTAATTAATTAGTGAATCCAATTTGCAAGGACACAGGATATATTTTTAAGGGGAAAAGGATATGCTACATCACTGCTGCTTAAACATGAAGTCACTAATACAACTTCATACATCTTACAGGCTTTTCCAAACGTAACTGTAAATGGCCTTTTTTAATAATATCATTACTACAATTCAGAAAGGTATAACTATAAAGCTTTTTGAGTATACATAAGGCTTAAAAAAACCCACTTAAGAAGGGTCTCATAGTTGCCTGGACTCAGAATGCAGCATCTTTTGTGCATATTGTCACAGGGTTTATAACCAGAATATAGCCAGAATTGACAGAATGTAGGAAGAAAAAAAGAAACCTGAGACTTACACAGTTATTCATTAGCCTTTTAACTAAATAAATTCTATTTAGGGAAGGGAAAATAGTCACAAAACTCATTTCTTCTTGTCGTGTTTAAGAGACACAAACAGAATTGAAGAAAACCCAGCAATTTGTTATAAAAGTGGTCTATGTTACATGCTATATCCTATTTTGACTACGGGTTGTATGTCAAATTTTACAAGTTTATGGCATTAGCATCTAGTCACAGAACAAATGTTCTGTGAACATTTTCAGACTCCAAACTCTTAAGAGCCTTCAAAAATTTATGGATATGTGCAACTGCAATTATTAATCTTCTCGTTAACAGAAGCCTATAAATTCAGGCACCCAGGTCAAAACTTTGTTTATTGGTTTGGCCAAAGTTCTTGGCCATGTCACTGTTTACTATGAGTAACCACTAACAAAGCCTTTCTAAAAACTATGATCATTCAGTAAAACAAATCCATTTCTCCATGCAGTTTGTGGCTGTGTTCATGGAGTATGCAACAGTGGAATTACTGGGGATGGAAGATGCACTTGTTTCTCTGGATACAGAGGGCTCAGCTGTGATCAGCGTAAGTAGATTGCTTGTTATATTTATACTGTTTTATACATTCAACATCCCTGAAACAGTTAGAATTGGTAGGGGCAAGTGTAAAATTAATCTCAGGTTAGGCACACAGGAGCAACCAAACATACACCCAACCTCAAATACTGTTTGTAAGCTCCCATAACCATCCTCACCACTTCAATCACCAGAAAAAAATAATGGTAGCAATGGGATCAACAGTACCTAAATCGGGAGTTATTTGAACTAGTTTACTGCAGAAGGCAATGTCTCCTAGCTCAGTGTGGAGGTACAGTTTAACCTATCACCCTCTGTCCCTCAGCAATACCTGAATGTGAGACCTTGCAGTGCCCTGCAAACTCCAGATGTACTGTCTCAGGTGAAGATGGAAGACAACTAGAATGCACATGTCTGCCCAACTACCATGGGGATGGTACACGATGTGAACGTGAGTAATTTTCATGTCTACCCTGTTCTTTGAATACAACATCATTAGTATTATAGTTCAGATATGGAATGTGCTTTTGAGCCAAATCTCACCATCTATTTTTTCTTGGATTCGTATCACAAAACACAATTAGATTCCTTCAGGAAAAAACTAAATCCTAAAATAAGCTTCAAAATCACATCAGTCCAATTGCAACAAGTTTCAGTCCATGAGACCAAACTAAAGCCAGAAAATCCCCTTGAAATACATAAGATTGGTACTGTGTCATCAGTACTTACAAATCCACTCCGGTCATAGAATCACAGAATACTACAAGTTGGAAGGGACCCACAAGGATCATCTAGTCCAACTCACCAGCTAACACCTGTACAGAGACCGAATGCACATCCCAGGGTGGTGAACATAAACTTAGTCATATCCCTTTGCTTGCTAAAGTTCAGACTCATAACTTGGTTCCATAAAAATCATCAACAGCTACCAAGGGTTTATATTTATGGAATATCCACCACGTGGCAGCTCAGCTGCGTCACTAAGTATAAATTCTACACAAAAGTAAAGCTCATTTTAGCTTTCCTATTTTTCAATAAACAAAGATAATAGACTCCTCAAATCACCATTAAATGCCCAAATTAACTGTATACAAAAGCCCACTTTTTCTACTACTAGATTTACAAGAGTACACGAGTTCCACTGTTTACATTATATCTTACAGCGCCAGCTCTTCTAGACCAATTGCAGCAAAGAGAATTGTTTAATCTGATGCTGGAAGCACTATGAAGTAAATGGTGGCTTGGATCAGGCCACAAATTGCAATATGTCTTATACCACCTGGGAATACTTGCATTCAGACCTCTTGTTCCTAACTACGGTGTCAGTCTCTCTGCATAGGCTCAAACACCACCCAAGAGCAAGACATCAGCAAGTCATTCCTCAGAGAGTGAGAGATTGTTCTAGTAGGCAGCATAGACAAGTAAGACACAAAGAAAATGCAGAAACCAGCAGAGAAAGAGGCTGTTAGTACATCTCTACCTCTCTTGAGGTTTATATTGATGCAACCTGAACGGATGTTGATCATCTGTCCCAGTGCCTTTAGATATTGGGGTCATCTACGGTTTAAGACAGTGTCTTTTACATTTGACTGGCTGGGAAGCAGAGGACAACAGCTCCTCCAGAGCATCTGTGTATGTGAGTAAGGTAGCAGTGGCTGCCTCAGGCTCAGTTTGAAGGTGGCATTGCTTATGGTTGGTTTGAACATGTGAATATGTGTGCGTGCATGATTTCACACTAAAACAGAAAAGAAGGCTTGGAAGAATAAAAGCTGAGTGTTGCCAACTCTCTCAGTCCCAGTTGAGAGAGAAGAATGTAGTCCAGGCCCTGCCATCTTCTAGCTACAATGTGCACCAGTGAACTTCTAGGGCAGTTCTGAAACTAAAGCAATGTGGAAGACCTGACTACAGTATTTTCTGGCCAGTTTTCTGTATAGCTGAACCAATGACATTATATTGTTTAATTACCGGAAAGAAAACAGCAAAGGCCTATTGTATTGAGAAATATTTTCCAACTGATCTACCACGTGCTTAAAGCTTGTACAGGCCTCGTACCACCTGCCTGACCTTCTCTAGTTAAAATCCATCAGAGAACAAGGAAATAGTTGTGATATTTTAATTAGCACGTTACATGTTTTAATCTGTTTATAACTCAATTGGCTAAGTTAAGAGATCATTTCAAAAGCAAACAGTTGGTTGCTAAGTTAGCATAAACACATTCCTCCCTTCTCTCTGCGTGCCACCACCATAGTTCAGACTTGGCTGTTATGAAAAGTTTAGTCTACCCAGGGCTTGTTTGGCATGGAGGTGCTCTGGTAAACCCTTGTCTTCAGTTTGAAAAGCGTGGGCAATAATTCATTTATCTCACTTCTTTTTTCACAAGCTATCAACCCATGCTCCAAAAAGGTCTGCGATCCTAATGCCGACTGCACTTACGTCGGACCAAATCAGCACAAATGTTCCTGTCAAGAAGGTTACAGAGGGGATGGCCAGACCTGCTTCCCTGTTGACCCTTGCCAAGTAGCATATGGAAACTGCCCTGCACAGTCCACTGTTTGTATATATGATGGTCCAGGAAAGGTCAGTGTCGAATGGGTGCCCCAGGCTTTTCCTATGGCAACTGCCTGGAGAATAAATAGTGCTTTGTCTCCAAAAAGAATTCATGCAGGTATGAAAACAAGTCTCAAGATCAAACTCTATTCCTAGCTTTGGCATAGGCCCTGACATTTACCAAGAGTCCTTTCACCTCCCTTTTCAATGTATGCATATCATGTTTCCCCCTCTGAAAATGGGAATGGCAATGGTGGTTTTTTTCTGAGAGTATTTGGACACCAATTTTCCTCCCCAAAATGGAGGCATTGAAACAAATCTTCAGTAAGATTTTTTCTCTCTCACCACAGTGGACTTGTAAAACTAGCAGGCTCCTTATACGGGTACCACAGATACATGCCTAAATAAGTTTATTTAGGAAAGAAGTAATTTGGGTCTTCAAAAACTATGAATGAATTGCACTTTATAAAGACTGCATATTATTCATGATATTGAGAATATTCTGATTTCTGTATATAAAACCCACACCATCAAAAAAAGCAAGACTTCAGAAGACCATCCCTCATTTTCTTGGGCCCCCTGAAGAGCCAAAAAGGGACTCAATCACCCAGGGTCATTTTGCAGTTCATGGTCATGTCTCAATGAGCTGCACATAGCTGACACCAACAGGCTAGTGCATACAATGCCAGTGCTGATACACCTTGTTTGTTAATAGCATGCTTTGGCAGTCATTTTGGGAAGCAGAGGTGCGTGTTTTAGAACAGAAGTCACAAAATTAATTTAGCTGAACTGATTTTAAATGTTCTTTGGTCAGAAAAGTGAATCTACAGGGCTTTATTTGAAGAAAATTTATCTGAAAGTCAATAGTTTTCTGGAGTGAATAAAACCTAGAAAGGAGTTATATAAATATGGATAAGCTTTGTATCTGTGTCTGAACTCACTAGCTGATTAACTAAGTCTCACTGTCTTCAAACCCTAGTTCCAGAAAGTATTCTGAAAACCACAATTTGTGCATAGCTAATTTTTCTCTCCCCTCTCACATCCTTCTGATTTAGTCCCACTGTGAATGCAAGGAGCATTATACAAACTATGTACCTGGTAAAGGATGCAGCATGATGGACATCTGTGAAACAAACAACACCTGCCATAAAAAAGCTAAATGCTCAACCGTTGCACCAGGACAGATTATGTAAGTCTTTTTGCTTATTAAAGTTTCACACAATTTTCCCTCCTACCCAAGTAAATGGGCTACTAAAGCAAATCCAGTGGATGCACATCTCCCGAATTTATCATTAATGGTTTTTTTTAATCAACTGCAAATCACAAGATTTAGTATGATTAAGGTCAGCCATTAACAAAGTGTTAGATTTCACCAGACTGTTGGGTAATGTCTATTAAGTTTTAATCTTATAGCACTCAGAGGTCATTTCTACACTAATAAATAAAAAGGACCAAAATCACATTTCTCTTCCTCAGGATAATCAGCATTGTCTGTCTCGCAGCTAAGGTCTCTTCTAAAACAGAGTAACTGCTTCTTGGCAGCAGTCCCTGGCACATGCAATCCCTTCAACTGTGCCTGGGCACTATCTGGGAAAACGCTGCTTGGTGTGAGCCAGAAATATGCCAGGCAGCATGCTAAAAATTCATCAGCATTAATTATCATGGGACAATGCTGGAACCCTGCCTCTTTTTAGTATCCTAATACAGATGCAGCTGGGGAATCTGACTCCCACACTGTGAAAACAACACGAACCTCAGCAGATTTCTCAAAACCTCAAGTCAAGCAGGTGGGAAAGCACAAAACCTGTGGCAGACTTTGTTTTCCTGCACAGAAATACGCTACAGAGCTGTTAGGAAGAAAGTCAGTTTTAACACTAAACTTAACAAAGGTCTCTTAAATCACAGAATTGGGCTTACATGTTTTGATAGCCCAGTGATGGCAAGAAGTGGAGAGATTTAAAGAGCTGTCCCTGAAATATTAGTTATCAGGAGCTGAGAGTTTGAATGTGAAAGACAAGACAGGCCATTAATTATAAGTTAGGAACAAATTAGCACACATTTATTGACAGAAAGCATTCGCTCATGAGAGTCTTCTTATTGGCAGTTCTTCCATCATCATGCAGCTTTCATTTGCAGTGTAATATCTACATCACTTTTGTATAAGCTGTTGTGCATTTCAAACAAATTTATCTAGACTATCACCCAGTTCATTTCTAGAGCATAATATCCTACTCAGACTGCTCAGTATATACCCACACTACACTTAGAGTACTACTCTGCTATACTGCACAACATGAGTAAAAACTTTAAAATTTGACATCATAAAAATCAGGAGGGGGTATTCCTAATTAATCACTGTTTCACTGTTGCATCACAACTCTCAAAAGCTGAGGAAGTCTTGAGAATTTTCGAATGGGAAAATTAAAATTTTATCACTTGGGGTGGAAAAAAACAATTCAAATGCTTTGCACATCATTCATTCAATGACATCTAATGGCAAAAACAAGTACAGAAGAATGGAGTGGGTTTCAAATCAAACTAAAACTATCTCTTTTCAACTAAGGAAAATCCATTATGAAATAGGAACTTTACAAAGAAAACAGTGATTGGCAAATGTGGGAACAATAAATTGATTCTGGTATGTATTTTGGCTGCATCCCAGATTTTAAATGTATTTGGGAGGGCTTCTTTTTTTGTTGTATTTTTTTTATTTTTCCAAAACACAAAGCTGTAACAGAGGCCACAAAACTACATTTCCTCCTTTCTATGGTTTTGGGGTTTGTTTTTATTAAAGATACAGTTGTGCTGGTATTAACTTTCCTCCATATAGACAGTTCTACTTTCTCCAGAATCTGATTATTTGTACAGGAAGAAATCTCTCATACAGGCAAAGATGTCCAAAAAAGAACAAACTTTTAGTTTGTGAATACATAACACAGAAACCTCCTGGAAAATCACAATTGCCTGTTTTATGTTTCCTTATAGATCTTTCCTGACACTTTTCTATAGTGTTGCTTCAGCACAGTAATCATGTTCAGCCTTGCCCAGAAGCTACGAAGCTTCAACCAATGCAGAATTACACTGCATATTAAATCAAAACCTCTCTGGTTTCTAAGGAGAACTGCCTTTCCACCAGTTAAATTCTATTATTTTCTTTTTTGATACCACTCTTATTTTTACTCTATGTCTTTAATGTAGAAATTAGTAGCTTCATAAACCAAAACTCTGTAATAGAGTTTGCTAAAACAGAGAGACAGAAAGCTGAGCTTTCCTCTTACAAAGAGATACATTTTTCTTCCCTTTTCCCCAGGTAAGCTGGAGTAGTTATAGCTCTTTTCAGTCCTGCTTATACTTTTACACTTTTTCATTGTGTGCAGCATACCATGAAAACATCAAACAGCTAAGATTAGGTAGTCCAAAAACATTTATTGTAAAGCTGTTCCTCTTTAGAAGCACCAAGTCTGTACGCTGTACATCCAAAGCAAAACCTGTAAAGCCATATGCACTATGAGCTGCAAAGCAGTTCCTCCAGACCAAGTAAAGACGAAACAGATCTAGTCAGTCATCCAGCTGGTCTTTCCCAAACCCAGCCACACTAAGTAAATTACTTTGCCAAAAGGGATGAGGGAACAGACAGGTTGAAAGTTTTAATCCCATGCAAGAGATGCTAACCTGTAATTGCTAAACGCTTTCCTTTGACATACAAATCCAAACTGTGTTACTTGGACACCAACTCAGTAATAAGAAATATTGTCCTCAGAAGGTAAGTTTCAAACTATGTAGGTATTTCTGCAGCTCACTGTGCCCCTAGAAATAATAGCCAAAAAAATTACTATGTTTAATTACCTACTTCTTTATGAGCATTTGATGAAAAGGAGAGGAGAGCTTTATTTTGAAATTTTATCTCATTTGTGCAAACCAAAAGATAGGGCTCAAATCCTCTCTCACAGCCCTAAACCCTTCTTCTAGGCTCCATAGTCATACTCTCTCTGCTCAGGAGATCCCCTTAAAAGGAAAGGAGCTGACCATAAGAATTCTGTCCTAAAACTTTAAGGTGCTTTTAGGCTGCTGTTTTTACCCAGGGTCAGAAAGAGTCAAAGCTTGAGCTTCTTGGTCAAAATCACAAAAAAAACCCCACTTCTCTGAGGTTGTGTGCAGCTCCCTAGATTTGCAAGGGCTGTGGGGGTTTTTCAAATAATATTGTTACCACCAGAGAAACAGTTACAGGAGAGACCATATGTGGGAAGCAGGAGAGTGCTTGGCATCAAGTTGATATTATGGGGTGAGTGGCAGATGTGTGTTTCTAACAACCTGCATATTCAAATTATTAGACCATTAGTTATATAAAGAACATCTTTCACTCACATGAAATAATGTTCCTTCTCTAATGATTCCATTAGAAAAAGTATCCAGGGAGATAATCATTTTATGGATAGGGCTTATGTGAATACTGAACACGCTGCAGACTTAATTAGGACAGGCACTATTAAAAGCCAATGTTTGACAACACATACCATATAGCTGTTTAGCATCCTAAACATAGTTAGGGGTTTTTTATCTGTGCGTGTGCTTTAACTTTAGCCCTGGGGATGAGTAAATGACTGAGCTGACAGCTCCAACCGGTCTCCCAAGTGAAGGCAAGGAGGGGCTGAATTCTTGAATACTGCAGCAGAGAGAGCTGAGATTGGCAAGGCACCAATGGCCCCTCACACTGAGGAGGCTTGAAGATCACAGATGCTTTAAAAAGTACTAACCACCTCTCCTGATGAACAGTCTGGCTGACACAAGGTCAAGGCACAACCAAGACAGCTGCTTTTTGAAATGCACAACCATTTGTCCCCATCAGCACCTAAAAGCAAGCATATGTCAATCACGTTGACAACCAACAATTTCTACCCCACCTCCTTCATGCCCGGCACACTGGCATACTTCACAGCATGCAGAAGCAAAGATTAAACTAAAATGCATTGGTGTTTCCTGAAAACATCTTGTACCACTTTATTGAGAGTCCTGATGACACCACAGGGCATCAGTGCACGGCTAAAATCACAATCCCTTTGTAGGTGTACGTGCCAGGGGGGCTCTGTAGGGAATGGGTTTGTGTGCTATGGCAACATCATGGAACGCCTTCAAGACCTGAATGCAGAAGCGGGAGGACAGTGGCAAGGGAAGTTGACATCCGCAATAAGGCTCATGGGTAAGTAACCACACACAAGCAGAGTCAGCTTTTACACAGTGGGTTGATGTTGCTCTGTCTTCTCCCAATGTCCCCTGCCACAAACAGCATGACACAGCCTGCATGTGACTCACTGCAAAGGTCCTCAGACCATCTAAATCTGCTTTGCCCATCATGCCACACAATGTTCAAGAACTTCCAAGCAGAACTGTTTCCACAACCTCTCGTACATAATTTAATATTACATGGGGATTCTGCCCCTAAGTTGTAATAATGAGATCATCCCACTTCTTCTTCTCTGCCTCCATTGATTTGGACAATTAAGATTTGATCTAGAACAAAAGACAGCAGTCCACCAAAAACACTGGCATTCCCACCTGGATCTCTCTTCCTCAGTCCCTAGCTATCAACAGTGGCATTGCTTTCACCAGGAAAGAGGCAAGAAGAAGGGACTGAACCCATCCATTGTCTCCATCATCCTTTGGACCCCACACCAGAGAACCTCAGCCATAGCTGGGGGGTCTCCACATTCCAAACTGCCTGCAGAAGAGAGATGGAGCCCCTATCAGGGATCAGAGCTTCCAGTATTTCACAGTTACTGCAGTCACCTTGTGAAAGGAACAGCATAACTGTCTTCATCATTTTCTGTTGCATAGACAAAAATTTGAGCTATGAACAAACACTAATAAAATTGAGATGGATCTTTGAGTTAAACATGAAAAAAAAAATCCTTCTATTTAGTATAATTTGCTCAGTCCTTTTCACGGAGCCCAGTAATTAAAATAAAGATCATGAATTCCTGACCAGAATGGAATGAGAATCGCCCATGGCTGGCCAAGGACAAAACATGGCAGTGACCTTCAGCATTGAAGACCAATATCCATTGCCTCAGCACTGAGAGCTCAGTTGCAGTTTATCTGTGCATTTCTCCATGCATTTCTCCTTATGTGTTTGAATAGTGTCCAACATGCTGAGTAACACCATTTGTTAGGAATCTAGATTTTTATGTTCTTTGGTTAAATTTCGGACAAAAATGTGCTGTATGATTTACTAGCCAGAAGATTCAAAGATTAACCACACAGGTTATCTTAACTACCAGCAGGTTATCAGCAGCATATCGCTCCACCCCATGGAGACTGAATTGATTTGAAGCGGAAGGCTGCTGTTCTGTAATGACATATCTCCAGAGAAACTGCTGGTTTCACATCCATTGCCCTGCCCTGCATGCCACGGAATCCATGCTGCCAAAAGCATTCTGAATGTTTTGCCTCAGCCTACATCAAATATGCAGCAGTAGCTGGATTTCACATCCCATATTAACAACTTGGACTTTAGAATCTTTAACTAACATTTACTAATCACAGACACTATTATTGCTTATTGTGCCCTCCCATACTTGGCATAGTCGCGTTGCCTAACATGCTTTTTAATAGGCAATTAAACAATTAAACATTTTTGTTCTCTCTTCTCATAAGAAAATACCTACGAATGGCCGCTGAGCACTCTGGGACCATTTACTGTCCTTGTACCAACAAACAAGGGACTCAAAGGTACAAATGTAAGTAAGAGAAAGGGGTTTATATTAGGGGGGGGATTTGGCTCCTTCAGAAATTTCTTGTGTTGTGTTTTGATTGAACAGATACAGAAGGACTCTTAGCTCTAGTACACTTTAGGGGCCAGAGACTGTATTTTTCCTACTTGAAAGAAAAACAATTTTGTGAGTTAGGGTAGAACACTGTCATGTTTCAAGTAAGTTTCGGACTGTCTTATGCGGCTATGATCAAAGTCTTTTCACTTGGTTGAGACAGGTTGAATTAAGATCTGAATTGTCAGCAGGGAGGACTACAGGTTACCTCTTACATAAAGGGGATAAAAAATAAATGCCTTAGTGAAGAAAAAAAAAGGAGACTGGTATGTGAATAGTCATTATCCATAACCTTCCACTGACGTCAAGACAATTCTGGAGGCACGTACTGCTCATGCAGGGACATAAGGGTGTAATGTGAGCTGAACTGAAACCGAGAGAGGTCTCCACCTCATTCAGACTTCATAATTTCAAAATGTAACAGCTGGAGAGGAAAAAAAAGCATTTACTTTGTTTTTTAAATGAAGCCTGCATTGAAATAAATCTCTGTTCCTCTGCTTTTCTAGATAAAGGATCTTCTGAATAATAAACAGAAAGCCCAGTACTTCATTAAACTCCATGTTATTGCTGGTCAACTGGACACCAGTAGCTTGAATAATACAAGCGTAATATATACTTTGACTGGCAAGTCAGGAGAGATATCAAAGGGAGAAAAGGTAAGTGGCCTTTCAGCCCGTCACATCATCAATATTGCCCGCTGTTCCCTCAACAAGGACTAGGAAAGTTCTTACTGCAGTGAGACATAAGGTTGGAGGTAACTGTTGGATTATAAAGTACCTGTGGCCATGCATTACAAGGAGTTCAAGGAAAACTTGAAACTTCACTGGCATCAAAAATCCCACTAAACCCAAGAAAAACAAAAGTCCCCTTCAGACATAATGCCCTTCAGTCATTCAGCAGGGTAATACAGACTGCTCCAAAAACGTTTGCTAAAATTAAGTCATCTTAAATCTGCAGGCATGACAAAAGCAGGGGAAGGGGGAGGGGGGGAGGTGCATTAAGAGAGCTTAGGTGAAGTAAGAGGTGGCATGGGGAGAGAGAAGCCCAACATTTATGCTGGAACCCTGTGTCACTGACTGCTCTTTAGATCCCACTTCCCACCAAGCATCAACAGCCTTTGAATGATGCAGCAAATAGAAATCCTCTGCATAAATAGAATGGACATTAACCACAAAAAATCATAGCAGAGTTCATCATTAGCCCATTTTATCTGATGCCAGTAAACATCAGGGCAGTCTGATCCCACAGTTTCAAAAATTTGTTCTTTATGGATGATATACTAGATTTTATAATTTAGAATTAAGTGGTCCATTAAGTGACTGTTAATGGCTTGAGTCTGCTGAGGCTGAAATTAAGTACTTCTCATGTTTTGCAGTAGATCGGTGGCATCTGAGAAGAGGGATATATCCTTCAATAAGTGCACACTCCATTTGTAACAGGAAAATACCATTGCTGTCTGAGCTCTGTTTTTTTCCTGCAGGCTTCAGTACAGTGCAGGATCAGCAACATTTTATTGTTTTAAATATACATATAATATAAGGAAATGGGTTGTAGTCCCTTGAGATTACAGGAGCTGACCTTTTCAGTACAATGACATTTCAAATGATTTCCTGGCAGGTTTTTATTAGTAGCAGTCATGTCAGAGCACTTTCAGGTTCACTGCTTTCACCTCAGGACCTGTCTCCATTTCTCTTCTGAACTTTGCTGTCCTGGAACAAAGGAACATGGTCCTGATCCAAAGACAACAGAATTTCTTCCATTTGCTTGATGAGCATTAGAAGCAATCTTGAATCTCCCCAGATGTAAATAGTTCATGTGTTGGCAATGTAAATGGGTTCTTAAACTGCAGTCAACATTTGTACTCACTCTGTTGTTATTTCGTAATAAAGAATTTACTATCCATTGCCTCACTTCTTTCAGGATAATCAATTAAGAATAAGAATTCAAGGAGGAAGGAGGAAAGGAAAACTTTTGCAGGGAAATATTATTGCTTCCAATGGAATTTTGCACATCATAGACAAAGCTATGGACAATGTGGAGCCAACATTTGAAAGCAGCAAAGAGGTGAGCAGTAAGAGATATATATGCATGCAATGTCAAACTTCCTCTTAAAATAGTTTCACACTGTTTGAATGCAAAGGAGGATGACTTACAACTACTAAACCAGCTCCACTACGTCATTGTGCATCAGCTCAGAGGAGCAACATTCAAAGTGAAAGGTAATGACAGTTTCCACAGCAAACAGACATACTCTCTTCTGCCAAGCTGGCTCATTGAGGATTTGGACTCACTGTTTTTGAGTGGTTCTTTGGAAAACTGGCAGTCATGATCAGTGAATTTCACTGAATTCCAGAACGACATACCAGAAGGATGGACATCTGGACAGATATCAGGCAAGACGTGTATTTAAAGTTGCAATTCCTACCCCCCAAAGACTAATAATATAAAACCTGGTGATTTTGGATGCTTTGGAGTATTTGGCGCCCTGCTTATTGTATTTCCTTAAAAGTTAAAGTCTTTATATGGTGTTTTTGCAAATATTTTATTCCTCTGCCCTATCTCATTGGGAATGAAGAGATAATAACCCTTTCCTCATACACATACTATTTTTTTTTTGTGACTATACAGGACAAAGACAAACTACATATATGCCAGCATAGCACTAGAACAAGAATGCTATCATCTCAGCCATTTCAAGGCACCACCAGCCACCCAAACAAACAGGAAACTGAAATATATTCAATCTGTAATAACTGAGACTTGCACAGTAACTCAAGAAGTGTCTTGTATGAAGTGGCATTTTTTCCATGTTCCCAACTAAAAAAAAATTTTATTTCAGGAAACCATAATGTCAGTACTTCAAGATAATGGAAGGTACAGTCAATTTACATCTTTGATAGAGGTAAGGATACAGAAAAACAATATATGAAGCTAGTTTATATATTATTCAATATTAATAAGTAATTTCACTTTTCTTTTTAAACCAAAACAGAAAACTGGCCTAGGAATTGATTTACAGCAGGACAACAGGCCTTACACAGTCTTTGTTCCAAGTAACGAGGCCTTGAGTAATATGAAACCTGAGTCTCTGGATTACCTGCTTTCTGCAGAGGTAAAATCTTTCTATAAGGCAAGTCTTTCTCAGATGTTAGATACATAGGAGATGCATACATACATTGTCCACTGTTCATCTAAACTAAGCTCCTATGATCAAGGTTTAAAACCATTTCTAACAATTAAAGAACAAGACAACCCCTGGAGAGGAAAAGGATTTAGGGTCTCCCATCACATATAGCAACAACAATCCTCCACACCAGGCCACCAGTCCTTGGCTCTTTCCGAGACATCTCTGCCTGGACGGCCACATGGCAATGCCCCAAAATCTCTCCTGAAAAGTGTCATCCCTAGTGGGAACAATCAAGCAGAGCAGAGGCCACAAGGACCCCACTGGATGAGAGACACTGCTGGTGAGGTCCCAGGAGGTGGATATTGGTGTCCTGTCCTCTGGACACCTCCTGTCTCTCCCAACACCCATGCAAGTCATGGAAAGCCCATGCCAAAATAAAAGATGATGTAGGGGTGAGGGCAGGGAATACCAGGGTCCATGCCATAAACTGAGCACCACCACTGACCCAGAGGTTTCTGGTGCACCAGACAGTGATTCTGTTCTGATCCCCATGTCCTCACAACAGGCCAGGCTGGGTTTGTGTAGCTCACTTTGGCCTAAAATAGCCTATTTTCTGCATTGGCAGGGTTCATGGAAGTTGCTGGAGTTTGTCCGGTACCACATTGTCTCCAATACTGAGGTGAGCACAGCTGCTTTACCAACCCAGGATGTGAGAGCAAGAACCACTGTCAGGGAGTATTGTCAGGACTACAGACACAAGTAGCAGAAAAAGTACTTTCTGCCATCCATATCAAGCTCTCTCTGAGCGTATGCTGATAAAATTAGTCTTCTGTTTTTCAGAAAAAACTACTTTTGTCATCCTCTGAATAAGCTTCCTGTTTTTCCGGGGGGAGGGGGGGGGCGGAGTTCATCCCCACCCCAGACACTGTTTTGGGGAAGGAGGGAAAGAAGTGATCATATCTGAAGTAAAAGGCCTGACTCAGCACCTGAGGTGGAGGTCACTTCCAGCACAGAGTAGGATCAGAGGGAACAGAGGCATGAGTACCTTCATGGGATACACCAGCACTACCATTTCTACCGTGGTCTGTGGTTGCAAACACAGGAGAGAAAGTGCAAACACAGGGAGAAAGGGTTAACTTCACTTAGACTGGTTGCTGTAATTAGAAGAAAAAAATAATATTCTTCTGAACATCAAGCTCTTCACATGCAGCCACCAGCAAGCTCACTTATAATCTAATGACACTAACTTTGTTATACAAGCAGGTTAGTCAATGCAAGACTTTCCGCATTAATAATAGGGTCATATTCTCACTCCAAAGAAGGTATTTCATGTGAAATCTGTCTGGATTTGAAAAAGGTAATGTTATTAAATTTCTTTTAATCAATTTGTATTCATTTCAGCTCGAGATTGCCAGCCTTGTCTCAATAAAGCACATCAGAAGCATGGCAAAGCAGTTCATTTACTTTAACTGGACCAGCACTGTAAGTCACAGCTTTCACCTGTGAACAGTCACTCTGATCACGGCAACTGGTCACAAACAGGTGGAATGAAACAGGGTAGGGGAGAACATTAACAGTGGAATTTCTTCCTAAATAAAACGAGACAGGAATTTTCAACTTGCCATTCCCACCTACTGCTTACATTAGTATTGTAAAGGAGCAAATGATTGGTGTATAAGGACAGCCTGCAAGGTTTTTTTCCTTATGATTGGTTCCAGTCCAGGAATGATTCTCATTTATGCTCTGCATAATTAAAAATAAATAAATACATAAAAATACTTCTGTTAGATGTTTTAGTTATTTTTAACACTTCTCAGTGCACACAAAGATATTCTTTAATTCTCTTTACTATGTAGTCTCTGATCCTGAGGTAATCAGTGAATATATTTTTTAAAGTGTTACTTTTTCAGTACTTTTGCTAAACTAAACCAAGCTGTAATGTTTGCTTCCTTCTGTTCTGGAGTAGAAATGCACCTATGAAAATTCTTGTAAAGGCAGAGCACTTGCAGGAATAAATGTATAAAGAATACTATTCAATTTTTTTCTCTCCTGTGAATTTGGATAGACCCCAAATTCTCTCTCACTTCCCCCCGCCCTCCTCCTACGTCAGAGAGAGTACCAAAGCATGCTTATCCCCACTGAAACCAGTGCCTGAAGTCATCAGTAGTCTTTTCATTTTGGCCAGTGTGTAAGTCACTAGTTCCACAGGCTAACAGTGAAATTCACAGGAAACGTGCATTACAGTCAGCCCTCTTGCACTTCGCGGCCCCCGTACTGCAGCTTCAGATCTTTGCAGCATGATTTTTTAGCAGTGAAGGAGACCCGTTTTCACAACTGCACACGTGCAACCTGCTGCCACTGACATTCAATACAGAAGTAGCGAACCCAATTAAGACTGCAGGTCCGTGATATAGGAGACCTGACTGTATATGTGCATTTCTTGCATTGACAAGCATAATAAAAACTAGATAGCTGATTAAAAAGAAATCTGACTAGAAAGTATTTTTTAAAATTTAAAACTATCAGAAACTGGGAAGCTATGAAGATTATTATGAATTTCTATTTATAATGTAAAAACATTATATATAAATTATATAGGTAATATATAATTAATGATAACATATTGTTTTATAGGGACAAGTCTTAGTGAGTGGAGAAAAAATGGAAGAAACAGATATTGTTGCAAAAAATGGTCGCATCTATACTCTTAAGGGCGTTCTTATCCCACCTACAATTGTTCCAATTCTACCACATCGATGTGATGAGACAAGAAGTCAAGTCACAAAGGTAAGAGAATCACAATGAATCTGTAGCTCTTAACTGTATCATACAAGTCATTCTAGCTTCCTCTTTACCAGTTTTCTCTGACATCATCCCTTAAAAAGGGGTATTTGTCAAAATTAGTATATCAATGACATGCAACCACCAGGTGAGCAGTACTGCACAGATGCAAATAATTTGGGAACAGGGAACTTGTATGTACACATGCTATAATATTTTAAAAAAATCTAGTTGTTGCAAGATTGGGAATATGTTGTCTCTCCAGTCCAACTCTATCCTCCAGTTTCTGTGACTCCAATGAGCTGTTATTGCCCCATGTTCAAGCAAACGTCTGGGCCAGCAATAGTTCCGGTACTAAAGGAAAACATTTATTGTCGTAACTTACAACAGTCCAGAACCATAGCCTTGAAAGAAGTTCCCAGCAGAGCTGGACAGTATCAAAGTGTAATGAAGAAAACACTGACAGTAAAGATCTATGACCTCGGGCAGTAACTACAAAGTGCTGTATGTGCAGTATAATTATAAACAAGGCAGAGATTCAAGAAGCAATTTCTGATACAAAATGCAATCCACACACAGAGTTGTTCAGCAATATGAACTCCTTACCAAAAATCTACCAAAAAATTGTGTCCAAAAGCAATCAAGACTAAAGAGAAAAAAATTAAAGACAAAACAGTGTCGGTCGCAAAAATTATTCCTCAGACTGAAGTTAGGCACTTCTGTCAGTTTTGAAAGCTTCATGCATAGTTTGAAACATAGTTACATATTCTAGGCTTTAAGCCGGCCAAGCACTGCTCACCAGGAGAACACCAGAAGGGAGCAATGGCTTTTGCAGTTCTTACTTTGCACCAAGAAGTTTTGTCACTCTCAGAAAACAAGAGTAATACCACCTCAGAAATACAGCGATCCCCTGGAATTCGATGGGGGTCAGGTCTGGGCAGGTCCCGCGAGTTATGAAATCCGTGACGATACCAAACCCATGAGTACTCCTCTCCTGTAGCCACGCACCCTCCACTAATAAGGTCTGGAGGGGCGGTCCTGGGAGTGTGGCTCATGCTATAGCACCTCATTAAAGCGGAGGAAGCGCCCTTTGGTGCTTCCCGGCCACAAAATTCAGGGTCTGGGACATTCTGCGCATGTGCACGGTCTCACAACTCACTGAAAATCCAACTGCAATTGATTGAATACACAGATATGCGAGCCGTGAATATGCGGGGTTCACTGTACTACTTACATTTAAAGAGTTAAGAGAAACAAATCTTATATCAACTTGTATTCAGATCAAGATCAGACCTAGATCAACAGATCAGATCAGACCTAGTCAGCATGGCTTCAGGAAAGGAAGGTCCTGCCTGACCAATCTAATTTCCTTCTATGTTCAGGTGACCCGCCTGGTTGATAAGGGAAGAGCTGTTGATGTGGTGTACCTGGATTTTAGTAAAGCCTTTGACACTGTCCCCCATAACAAACTCCTGGTGACGCTGGAGGCTTGTGGCTTGGATGGGTTTACAGTGGACTGGATCAGGAGTTGGTTGGATAACAGAGCTCAGCAAGTGGTGGTTAATGGTGCTGTGTCCGGTTGGAGGCCGGTCACTAGTGGGGTGCCTCAGGGTTCAGTGTTGGGACCTGTCCTGTTCAATATTTTTATTGATGATCTGGATGAAGGGATGGAGTCTATTATTAGCAAGTTTGCAGATGACACCAAGCTGAGGATAAATGTCGATCTGGAGGAAGGTAGGAGGGTTCTGCAGAGAGAACCTGACAGGATGGAGAGGTGGGTTGAATCCAATGGCATGGGGCNGATGTACTTGGTGGCATGACCTAGATATTAGGGTAGTGTGCTATAGGTAGGATGGTGTGTTGGTAGCAGGATGACAACAGGTTAGGTAACAGGTTTGGCTTAAATTATTGCAGTGCAAGGACAGTATCTTAATCTGTAGATGAAAGTGGGCAAATCCGATCTTACATGGAAGCACAGATGCTTTTATCTGTCCCCCACTGTGATATGGCAGAAAAGAGAGACAGTCTGTCATCCTCAGGAAAAGCAGGGAGCAGGTCTCATGACAGAGACCATACCAAGAGGACAAAGGTAGTAAGTAGGTGATACCAAGTGGCACTGAGCAGCAGGGAGAGCAACACCAACAGAGGAAACATTGTCCAAAACAATTAGGCACATTTTTAAGTTCTAAAGGAGCAAAGACACACTTGCAAGGATTTTCAGAAGCACAAAGGAGTGCAAGAGCCTAAGTCAGCTTCAGACGTGACTATGCAGCTTATAAATACCTTCTGTAACACCCAACAGTATTTGCCAAAATACATCTGACTCACAAACCTTTAAAATATGGTACCTCAACAATATGATGCATAGATGCTTTTTGTAAGTCTGATCCTTTGTTCTTTTGAGTGCTGTACAACAGGAGGGACTACTAAATCCAAGCCAGTACCTGATTCTTTCCCACAGGTAAAATACCATAATTCACATTCATGGTCTCTTGTCCAATCACTACAAAACATGGTGACGGAACACATTGGATGCTGGCTCTAGAATTTATGCTGACTTGATTGTAAAACAAGACATGATAGTCACAAGCACCACAGCTTTGACAAACTCCATATCCATGTTCTGAAAGGCTCAACCTCTCTGAAGTTATTGCATACTGAGCTTGTAGAGAATTCACCTTTAAAACTGCCCCTGGAGTTTATATCTCTTCAGTGTTGTAATTGCCAGTCTCTGTCACTACCACAAGGTGATAAATTACCTAGCAGGGAAAGGTAACAAAAAGGTGAAGACATAAAAGTAGCTATGTATCACTGGATTATGGTGGAGTACAGGATCTATGATATGGGAGTAAAGAACATTTTGCTCTTCAGCACCTATACACAAGACAAATTTGTGTTCATACTGTCTACACAAAAGACTCAATTAATTTGTGCTCTTCCAAGAAGAAATAAAAAATTCTCATAGAAGTTAAGTGTGCAGATTGCACTAGACTCTCAGACTGTATTAGTTAAATTATTATCAAGTAAAGGACACCAGTGCATTCATGCCCCTGTTTTCTTCTGTTGAGGAAGCTTCACATTCTTTAAAAGAAGGGAGTAGGGGAAGGACAAATAGAGATGGAAAGGGGTAGGTGGAAATGAACAACCATTCCACAAAAATCAGACAGCAGCTATAGCTCTGGTGCTGCTCTTTGGATCCAGATTCATGCTGCAACACTTAAAAGTCAATGAACAGATGTACTTAAAATTTATAGAGTGTATGCGTCTCAGCAGTTGGTACAATGGCTTTTCAAATTACTATCCTTGTTGTTTCCATCTAGGGTGTCTGTGCAGGTTGTTTATCGCATACATTGGCTCCCTGTCCACAGGATTCAAAACCTGTCGTAAGTGATATTTTCTGGCAGATTCATCAGCTGCACAAAATGCATAAAGGGAAGGCATCCCCATATGTTGGTTACTGCTCTCCCACTATAGTGAGCAAAAGAACCAGATAGGAATACAGGAGACTGCAGAAAAAATACAAAGATAGATGATACTTTGATCTCTTTTTAGCAATGACTGAATCATCAGGCAATTTCAGCATTATTTTGTTTGCTGTTGCAAGACTCCCCATATACTTCATAGAAACTTTAACTTGCTTCTCATGTGAAGTTCTATTTCAGCAGAAGAGAGACCGAAGGAATGAAAATCACTATGATGATGCTTTGAGAGTTAGTAAACTGGATATGTTTAAAATAGACCTCACATCTGTGAAAAATTTCTTTTTGATTAAGCGTCCTCCCTGAGGTAACAGTCTGCAGAAACAGGTTCAGGAAGGACTGAAAATCTTCCATCTGCTTTGCATCTAAGAGATGCAAATCTGACTGCATGTTTCTCTACATACAATATTCAAGTCTAGCTACCACAGTTTTATTCCCTATATTATAAAAAAGTAGTCCTATAAGTCAGTATTCAGTAAAAATGAAAAGAAAGTTCATATCAGGAAAAAAAATATGTAATTTCATAAAATTTTAAATACAATACTAGCAAGGTCCCTTCTGTTCTCCAGTTAAATTATGTTGTGATGTCAAGACTTCATCACAGAACCTTGTGTGGCTTAGAAATACTAATACTTCCATTTTTTGCATGTTCCAGCCTTTCTCAAAACGGAGATGCCTTATTGAACGCCCAACCTTTCAAAAAATCGGCTGTGCTAGAGCCTGCAATGTAACAATAAAGGTATGGAGTTATAGTTCCTTCAGATGAAACATATACAAAAGTTTTCCAAAATATTGCCATATGCATTCTGAACTTTCCCTTTGGAGTTGGGATATGTTTGGGGACGTCCATGTAGCCTCCATACACTTCTACAGCAGGCTAAGAGGAGCTACTTAGAGCGAAACACAACCAGGCAAATTCCAGGGAGGCTTTTTAGCTTTCATACATTATTGACAACACACTCCAACTCTGCAACACAGGAGTTTTCACATAGGACTCCAAGCCCAGTTGTCTTTTTTGCCCCGTACCCATGAAGAACAGGACAGCTTGGGCCCTCCTGATCTCAGCCACTCCTGTCTCAGGACTTCACATGATATTGGATAACAGTGAATGGGAAACACGCCTGAGAGCTGTGTTCCAAGTACTGTTTGACAAGTCTAGTCCTCTAGTCACTAGCCCCCAACAAGTACTTACACCTTTCTCATTCCCAGAGCTACTAAATAGGCTTGTGCACTTCATGAGCACCACTTAGAGACAAGCAGATAAGTCTAGAAACTGTAAGCTTTGAAAGCCTTTTCCCAATTCCTATTTGTCTTGAATTGCACACGTAGATGATTTTTTTCCTAATACACTTTCTGTGCTCTTGATAAATAAATAGATCAAGGAGCCAATTCATGAATAAAACAAAAGCCATTTAGGACTGTGTGGTGGCTAAATCCCACACTGATGCAGAGAGGAAGGAGGACGATCAAAGCAGTGTATCTGGCTGTCACAGCACCTCCTGGGGTGAAACATCTTCAAGTTTCTGATCGCAAATGCGAAGGATGCCTGTCTCCCTATTGCACTACACTCCCACTGGCAAATATGAGAGTGCACACAGCATGAGCAGACACACAGAGACATGTTTGTAAGCAGGGACAGGACAGGGATTTCTAACACGGATGAGTCTGATAAGAACTAAGGAGAGATCTTGTGGTCTGTGCATCCCCTTCTTGGGCTGTCAACATCCCTCTTGGACTTAAGAAGGCCATTGTCGTGGTGGTTCTGGTCCAACACAATCCTTTTCAGAGCCAGTTACCCCTACAGGCCTTTGCCAGAGGGTCAAAATATGATGGAGAGTTGGGGCTTGCGCACTGCCTCTACACTAACGCACTGGAAAAGAGAATATTTACTTTATTCCACAGGAACCAAAGTGTTGCAAAGGCTTCTTTGGCCCTGATTGCAGTCCATGTCCAGGAGGTTTCTCCAAACCCTGCTCGGGAAATGGACAGGTAAGCATCCATCAGCACCCCGTACTCCCAGGAGACAGGAACAGGCTATGTCCCAAAAGTCCTTGAAACACTTCTGCACAACAGAAATGCTGGGCTCCACAAGAACTGTCCCTTCCACTTATGCCCAGTGATGGCAATGAATTTCAGGTTCAGTTATATGGAGGAGAGGAAATTAACTGTTCCCCTCTCAGATGTTCAAATTGCAGATTTCTGTGTTTCCAACACGCAGCACACCGGCAAGGCTGGATGGCTCATTCTCATACTTCTAATTTACACAGCACAGAGTAATGACCCAGTTTACCATTCTTACCTGGAAGAAGATAGAATACCTAGAAGCAATGGAAAAGCTTAAGGAAAGCTTTTGCTTTGAAGCACCTTTGTTATCAAAGCTGAAGTTTTTGCTGAGAGTCTATCATAGCCACAGCATGTGGAGGGATACAGTCTCTTCTCTGGGGGAAGGGTAAAGATTCATTTACATTTATACATAGCATTCTCCATATCACAGTGTATGGATGGTCTGGATGGAAATGGGACTTGTGTTTGCACTGAGGCATTTCATGGCTCACACTGTCAGTTCTGCTCAGACCCTGGCAAATATGGACCTCAGTGTGACAAAGGTAAGTACAGCAGTACATCCTCAGTATAAGGGCTCAGGCTATTTCTTTCAGACCCTAGGAACATTACATAGGTAGGAGTTAACTCATCACTAAACAGTCCCTGTGGCAGATGAGCCAGATGTCTCTGTGGTACTTTCATTTCTTATTTTAAAAGGACATGTCATAAGCCCGGAGTCAGTGTAAACCTTCTCACTGACTTAATTGGGCCTTTTGCATGCAGCATGCCTTGTTTCGTATGAATTTATTGTTCTTTTATTTTGTCTCCCTCACATATGTAATCAAAAAGGAAATCTTTGTTACTCTGCTCCCATCTGGTATTGCCCACAACTGAGCAGATTCTGCTGGCAAGGACAAACATATGTAATCTAAGAACAACTAGGTCAATAAAGGGATTGTGTTTAGGTCAGTTCATAACCATCCTTACCAAATAATAACAAGTTTTAGTTCTACAGTCACTTTTCATATAACAATAGATTTAACCCTGCTAAGTCAAACCATAATACGTTTGAGAGTCTACAGCACATGCAACATCAAACACACATATATTCCCCATATACAAAATAATTTTTTGTCTACTTTGCCATGGACAGCCCATCATTCATGAAGCCCAGCTCACTTGAAGGTTCAGACATGCATGTTAAAAAGCTGAGAGGTAAAGAAAAGGTGGTATTTCCTAAGTTCCAGTCTCACCAAAGCAGTAATTTTTGCTTAAGTAGTCACCACTAACACTTCTCTGGCATGCACAAAGCTTACCTGCTGTGTCCTTTGAGCATGTTGCTGTGCCTCCCAGCAGCACTAGTCACCCCAGGTCTGTGCTGCTGGTTTGTGTACCTGGCCAGCACTGTGCAATCTATAGGATCATGGGCTTAGTAATTAAAGACTCGCCATACCACAGAAAGTACAGCATAAATTGTGCAATGAATAACTTCAAACTTAATAGCCTAGGACATAACATTTTGCTCCTACTTCACTGAATTATTTTGAAATTCATTAATAGATAAGTGCATTGTAAAGATACAATAGGTGTTAAATAGTTACCCATAAAACACATCTGAAAAGATATGGATATGATTAATAAATTTTAAGTCCTCCATTGAAGTGAGACCTAAATACAAGAGTTTAGATTCCTGAAGAAGTAGGAGAACCTGATTTGCAAGAAATGCTATGTTAGGATAAATGCCTTTCACCTCTATGGAACTACACATTTTAATTTATCTCTGATAGAGTGCGACTGCATTTATGGAAAGTGTGATAACCGAATAGACAGTGATGGGATGTGTCTTCCTGGATCATGCAAAATTGGATACACAGGGAAACTCTGTGATAAGCAGATTGTTCCCTGTGAACCCTCCCTACATCTCTGCCATGCACATGCAGACTGTCAGCTTAGTGATGGCACAGTGAGGTAAGTCAGTAACTTGTGTCAAATTAATATTAAAATGCTGCAGCTCTTTTCTATTTGCTTGATCCAAACTGTGCCTGGCAGGGGTCAACATCCGCCACTGCAATACTGCTATGCATCAAATTAGCATAATCCTGCTCCACATTGACCTTGAGCTGTAAGATAGTAATTAAGAGTTCTCAATGCCCTGTCCCGTACTTTATTACATTGAAAGATAGATGGATCCAGATCCATCTATCTAGCCTTGTTAAGAAGGCTGCCTTCCTACCAACATCTACATAGGCTCTCAGGAACCTCTTATTTCTAGCCATCCCTTTGTGCTTTAGGAGTTTGAGCCTTGCTAAAAGAGAAATTCTCAAGCATTTTAGAGATAGATATCTCCCACCGTACATCTCAGGTAAGCTTTGCATGCCACAGCATCGCAGACTTCAGCACAGGTGCCCCAGTCCTGACAGGACTGGTCACAAAACCCTGCTATTGCTACAGCTGCCTTGCACTTGCCTCAAGCTCACCTTCATATGCAGCAAGTTCACCTCTGGACACACTGTATTCATAACGAGTCACGACAAAGCAGAATGAGAGATGCTGCTGAATTTGAGTGCTTAAGTAATTCTCTCCAATATAAGTTAATCCTAGGGGGGACCCCAGGAAAACAGGGGGCTCATTGTCTTGCATGCATTTCAGAGAGAACTATTTTCTGAGTCACTGAAAGAAAAGAGCATAACCAGCTCATAAATAGTTTAGAGCTATTAGCTCAATTTTGAATCAATCACCTCTGCTCAGAATTAGTTTCACTCCCTATCTCATACACAGACAACAGATCGTTTGACTCAACCCAGTCAACATTTTGGAAAAATACATAATGTACATATGTTTGCTGTTTGCATCATGAATCCAAGGTTAGCAATTTTAAGCTGCCTATAAATAGCATGTTACAGTGGAAAACAATCACTTTACTTTAGAGCTGTCCTGTCACATTTAACGCCTCCCTACTCCTCCTATCTCTGTAGCTGTGTTTGCAAACCTGGCTATGAAGGAGACGGCTTGAGCTGCAACAAAGTTGATCCTTGTGCTGCTTTAAACCCTGGTAGCTGTGATATCAATGTAAGTACATGCGTTCCTCACAGACTCTAACACTATAGAAAAGTAGGCAGAAGGGAAGGTTTGGCTGGAAACTTTTTCAAAAGTCATAATTTTCTTTGGAGTTCCAGGCTCTTTCCCCGGGTAGTGGCACTGCTATGGCTTGGCCAAGCCTTACACCTAAAGCCAGATGCCCCCTAATTGTCCTGAACTGATGTCTCTGCATCTCCCCCTAGGCTGAGTGCATTCAGACACACCCAGGGGAGCACACATGTGTTTGCCAGGCAGGATGGACAGGCGATGGAAGGGAATGCTCAGCCATCAACAACTGCCTGCTACCCACCCTGGCAGGGTGTCACAAAAATGCCACCTGCATATACATTGGGCCAGGTCAGGTAGGTCCTCACACTCATTGCCATCTGAGGTTCTAGTCCTCAGCCCTTTTGCTCTGCCAGTGTTTGTGCTTCCTAACCTGTTTTCTTCCCCAAAACCTCCCCTCCCTCACAGCCACTATGTTATTTCCACATGGTGCTCTCTACCCAAAGAGGTCTCCTTCAGTTCCTGTCCCAGTGCTCCTTCCATCTTACGTGGTGGTGCTCTGGCAGCAAATATATTTTTAGTAAGTACTTTAGTAGATGTCAGGTATAAAGGTCTTCTGGAGATATTAATCAGTGCCATTCCACTGAAGTCAATGCTAGGCTACACAGAAACACAGAGAAACTAATTCGCTGCGTCTAGAATATGCACACTATTTTAATCATGTTAATGAATTGCTGTGTTTTATTGAAATGACAGAATGACTGCAAGTGTAAGGATGGATTTCAGGGGAACGGAATTGAATGCACACCCATAAACTCATGCCTGGAACAGAATGGTAAATGCCATCGTCTGGTAAGTAATTAATCATTCCCTGAACAAAATGTTCCATTACATATCACACCTCGCCTCCTGTGACACACCATAGAATTTACTTGCCATTTCAAGCCTGCAATTTCTGTTTGAGAAGGCACTTTCCAGCATGAAAAATGTTGTGTGAACCATGTCAGTATGGGACATGAGATGAGGACAGACTGCAAGAGCAACTCCCAAATTTGCCTGCACAGGAGGAATATCTTCACCCTGGAATAAATAAATGCTGCTTCTCTACCAACAATTTGAATGCACCAGTCTGTTAGGATGTTTAGCCAAGTCACACACGTCTACCCAGGCATCTATCAGCTTTATCAGTAGTTGCATGTGCTTTGCTGTGCCCTGTAGGGCCTGCAAGAGCCACACCAGCCTCAGGTGGGGCACAAGAATAGAGCTAAAGTGAGGAGCATTGGGGAGCAGAAGATGGATCTGTCATAGTTGAATGAAGGAATGGGGTCCAGTTTATGTAGGGAGAAGTAAGAAAAGGCGAAGCAAGGGTTTAGATTCCTACAGACTTATTGCATGGTGGATAGGTCAGGGCGTTAGTGCCCTTTACTGATAGAGTGTGTCCTATAGGAGGGTGAGGATATCCATGGAAGACGGTACAAAGATTCTTTTTAAGTTTAGGTTTACATAGAAGTGCATTCCAGTAAGAGGCATTACAGGTCATTCTTCGTCTTGAGTGGTTTCCTGAGTATTGACAAATTCTCTCTTTCTGGTTCAAAGGCAACTTGTCAATTGGAGCCTTCTCGTGGCTGGGAGTGTGTGTGCCCAAAGGGCTATGAAGGAGATGGTAGAATATGCTATGGAAGTGCTGCAGATGTAAGTAAGATGGTCACTTTTTCTGAGCACAGGACCTACTGCACAGTTCTCACACTGGATCTTAACCAGAGAGATAAAGCCTTTATGAACAGTTAGAAAAATATTACAGAATCAGCTAGATTGGAAATGACCTCTGAGATCATCAAATCCAACTTTTAATCTAACACCACCTTGTCTACTAGACCATGGCACTAAGTGCCACATCCAGTTTCCTCCTAAATGGCTCCATGGACACTGACTCCATCACCTCCCTGGGCAGCCCATTGTAGTGTCCAACCACTCTGTGAAGAACCTCTTCCTAATGTCTAACCTAAACCTCCCCTTGCACAGTTTAATACTATGTTCTCTTGTCCTACTGCTGGTTACCAGGGAGAAGAGACTGACTCCCCTCTGGCTACAGCTCCCTTTCATGTAGTTGTAGGGAGTGATGCACATCCAAGCTCTCTGCAGTGTTCCAACAGGAAATACTTGCCTAATACATAAATGATCTCTTGTGTTTAAAAACAAGCCCAAGAAATCTGAGCACACTTCTTGCTTAAAAAAAACCCTGAAAAACACCAATCCCAAAGTCCAAACCTGCAAAAGTTCTATGCACTCACCTCTCGGAGCCGCAAACAGTCAGCTTTTCTGAAGTTCTGCCCTGAAGTCTATCTCAGTGGAAATGATCTCTTTATCATGTTAAAACAAACCGTACTGACCCACAGGCAGATAACACCAAAGCATGTAAATTGGTGAAATAAATACGCATTTAACAGCACAGGAAAAATGGAAGTGTCCTCTGTCTCAGCCACTGGCAATAATCTTATATGGCTCTCAGTACTATCTGCCACCCCTGCTCATATTATCATCCATCTCTGTTTTAAGTACTGTGGCAGAATAAAAGCTGTCTACTCACAGGGTGATATGTAAGATGCTGTGCAAACATCAACCAAAAAAAAATAAATTTCAATTAATTTTGCATGGAGTTGAAAAAAAGATTTAGGTTTAGAACCCCTGAAAATGAATTCTTAGCCTGGGGTCAGTACACAGTATGTACCAAGGACAGGTACACTTAAAAAACCTAAGTGATCCTTGGCCTGACTTTCAAGAGTTAGTAACTCACCATTCCCCTTAACGGAAAGTACCAGAATTAGAAAAACACAGATGTCCTCCCTTTCCAGACAAAGTGAAAACCTCGTCCTCCATATCACATCAGCCAGGCCAGACACAATGGGTTACACCACAGGCAAGAGTACTTTGGTACAGCTAATTACAGCTTACCTACTCATTATTCTCTTTCTAAACAGGAGCTATCTACTCTGTCAGAAGCAGCTACATTTAACCAGTGGGTTAACGTAAGTATATTTCATGATTATTTTTATTTTTTTTTTGTATACTCAAATTTGCAGAAATATATGAACCTTTTAGTCTTTGGAAATGAGAACCTCATAACAATATTGCCGTCAGAGGGCAGGGGCTGAAGTTCTGGAGAGACACCAGGCTGCCTATCCCCCCAGTCATGGAGGGGCTGCTCATCAGGTTCCCCATTTCTGCCTGAAAAACAAATTCTGAACTCAGATTCAGACGCATAAGGAAGCTCCTCGGAGGTACAAGCCCACCATCTGAGGCAGGGAGCTACATAAGCCATGAGTAGCTTTGTATGTAGCTGAACAGCAGCACGGTGTGAGTAGAGACTGAACCTGCCCCCAGGTGGCTCCTTCCAGCTTCTCTCATTCATCAAAATTATAGGTGTAGAGGGAAGGCACTGGCTATATTTCATTGTGCCCACGGCAGGAAAGTGCAGCTGTGTGGTTGATCAGTGTGCTGCTGACACAGCAAGCAAAGAGGGGAAAACTCAGCCTGTGCAGGCTTGACTGAGGTGTAGGAAATACATAGAATTATAAAATGGTCTGAGTTGAAAGGGACACTTGAAAGCCATAGCTCCCTGCCATAACCAATCTCCCTGCCATAGCCAGGGATATCTTCAACTAGATCAAGTTGCTCAGAGCCCCATCCACCCTGACCTTGAATGTTTCCAGGCATCTACCATCTCTCTGGGTAACCTATTTCAGTGTTTCACCACTTTTCATTTTTAAAAACTTCTTCCTTAGAGTGTCTATTCTCAATCAACTTTCTTTCAGTTTAAAACCATTATCCCTTATTCTTTTGAAGAAGGTCCTGCTAAAACCTGTGCCACATCATTTTTATAAGCTTGCTTTAAGTACAGAAAGGCTGCAAAATCTTCCCCAGAGTCTTGTCTTCTCCACATTGAACAACCTCAATGAAGGAAAAGATTAAATTGTTTGGCTCGAGATTATGAAAGAAATGCCAGATTAAATTTTAAAAAACAAAGTTCTAGACAGGTTAATTGTCACAATCTACTTTCTATTTTCACATGCTTTCACCTATTACCATGCCAGCAGCAACATTAGAGGTCCTACCCCACTGTGATTGGCACTGTATGAATAAAGATCAAAACCACTTTCTCCCCAAAAGAGACTAAAACCTAACTATACCTAAAGTGTATAGCAAATACATGGTGAACAAAAAAACAGTGATGTTTTAACGAATAACATCAGAAGGAGAAGCCACAGCACAATAGTGGCTTTCATGCTTTTCAAAGTTAGATGACTTGGGGATCATTAAAACATGCAATTGCCATGAAAACTCAGGGAGCTGCTTAAAGGAGAGGCCAATGTGGCTAATTCAAGTCAGTTATCTGTCTGACCCTGAGCTTAGATTACACTGGATACCATACAGAGAAGCTAAAGAATTTAAAGAAGTGGAAACAAAATGAAATGCTGTTCTCCTGCTATTATGGTATTTAGATAATGAGGGGGAAAATTCAAAGGGCATATTCTGTATAATCTATTGAAACAAGCATGTAGAAATTTCTGCTGCACTTCAGAGAAATGCTGTCACTTAAACTAAACAATGGTAACTACAAATGTGAACAAAATAGGGAGGTAGATCCATCTCTGGGGTTTTTAACTTCATAGTTGAGCAGGAACAGGATGCTTACCATTTTCACAACCAAATATTTTTCTTGCTTGTCAGGAAGCATGAGAAAGGGAAGTTTGGTTGCTATTTTTATATTTAAATATTTGGAAGGTGGCTGGGATGATAGCTAGAAAGAAAGATGATCCTAACAGAGACAAAATTCCCAGCTATTTAAGGGAGCTGATTCCCGTCTTGACTTAAAACCCAATATGGATAATGAGAGCCTGTCCTAAACAAGCCAGCTTCCAGGCAGCATACCAGCTTCAAGGAGGTAGAACCCAAGCTCATATTGCTCCCTCAAGTTTTGCACTATCAAAAATGGCAAGTTGTGGAGCCTGTGAAAAGTTCGGAGAACCCCAATCTTCAGCAAGGTCACATTCAAATCTTTTACTCTCCTCTTTTTACTCCGCACACACACAAAAAAATCCACACAACTGAAAAAAACCTCTCCAGTGGAGCCTTTCTCCATCCTTAAGGGAGTTACAAACATACAGAAGATGGATCAATTCATTCACGCTACAGAACTCACAACTCCCATCAGCAGCAGGCTCCACTGCAGTGCTGGTGGGCACAAATAACCTTTGGGCATCTTGAAAAATCCCAGCCATGTTAAATAGTCCTCTTCCACATGGGAACATTGTGTCATGGGAGTTTCTTATTTCACGGTCCACAATCTTTCTATCTATTAAATAGCACAGAGTGCTCTGTAGGAGCACATTCATTGAAGTTAGTAGTAACTGTTACATAGTATATGTCATCTTGAGTATTATTTTTCAACATTCAAGTACACAATACAGAATCCATGAGACAGATTAACTTTTGTGGGAGGCAAGTTATGTGTTTTCCAATAAGAAAATTTTGACCCGAACATTATTTCTGCCCTTCAAATGCTGGCAATCCATTCTGTAAAAAATAGACACTTGTTTACCGCTTTCATACAGCTCTAAGTAGTACTGTTCAAGTCATTGTTCAGTAGAATAATTTTTCATCCTCAGGCTGGTCACAAACCACGTCACATACTTCACCTTGCTAAAACGTCAACAGCTGCTATTTATAGACTGTCCTCAGGCTGAATTATTTTTTCCTCTTTACTTTCATGCAGGAAGCCAAGATAAACTCAGTGTTGTCCACCACGTCAAACCTAACTGTCCTCGTGCCTTCTCTGCAAGCAATTGAAAATATGGATGAAGATGAGAAAGCCTTTTGGATGACAGAAAGCAACATTCCAACTCTATTGAAGTACGCTAGTGGCTTGACGTTTGGGTTATTTTAATTAATTGCTTTTTATGCCAAACAAGCCTTTGGTTTGAAGCCACTAGAGCAAGAGAAGTTTTGTGATTTTAAGGAAGGTCGGTATTCACCTTCTTGTTACAGTAGTATAAGTCCACTGGAAAGGTCTTATTTGTATTAAGCATTCAGAGGTGTTTAAAGGCCAAGCCAAGATCCGAAAATAGCTGAACTAGGTATTGTTCAGACAAATCATGCTTAAAACCACAGTTCTAGATACATTAGGCATATTTATCTGAAGGGAGGAGGGGAAAAAAAAGAGAGAAAATACAAAACCTTCAAATCCAGTTAATTTCCTTTAGGTATCATGTACTGACAGGAGCTTACAGCTTTGCTGATTTCCAGAATTTGTCGTCTTCTGACATGCTGCCAACATCGTTACAGAGCAAATTCCTACACTTGTCAAATGAAAATGGGGTGAGATGACCTGCAAACCACTGTGGTATCATGCTTCAAAACCCTGACTATCACTTCCACTGACTTTCTTGTATTACAAAGCCACACAGAGGTTGTGTATCCGTATTTAAAAAAAAGATCATGTCATAAAATTAAGGGAATAGATTGGGCCCCCTGGAAGAAATATTAGCTTGATGGTCTCCACCACCTCACCTAGCTGAAATTTGCCCTTAATATTATTTATTCCTGATGTCCTAGTAGCTGCTGCAAACATGGGACAATCTGGTGACAAAGCTGAAGGGTAGTCAGTATGAACTAAATTAAGGCAAAAAGCATCAAAGGAACCCAGTAACATATTTTAGAGAACTGGGAAGGTAGAGGGAAGCAGTGTTAACACACATCTCCACATGAAACTTGATAGTCCTAAACGACCCGAAGTATTTTTAATGGTAAATAACTACAACTGACAGCCCTTTCCCCTCAGCCTTTTTATTAGGTAAACTGCATATTCTGAGGAGGATTTTCTGGAAATACACAAGGCACATTTAAGCACTTCATCCCTCTTCAGGTTCGCCCCAGCTTGATGCCCTGTGAATGGGGTTCTTCAAAGTAGTGCAGAGCTCAGTCTGTCCTGGGGCGTGGGTAATCACTCCAGTGCAAGCAACCCCATGACTTTGCCAGTCTGCACACAAGGAACAGCAGAGAATCCCAAAATCCCCTCTTATGTGCATGATTCCATGAGGGTAACCCAGCCTACGGTGGTGTGAGCAGAGCCATGGGGGACCCCCAGGCAAGCTTATGGGAAAGCGCGGAAATCCACAGTATGAACTGCTGGGAAAATGCCACCACCGTGATTCAAACACAAACTCTCTGTCCTCTCCCTCTTTCAGAGCCTCACCCTCGAGGGCGCTCACATTGTGACTGGCGACATCGCATCCACAAATGGGGTCATACATGTTATTGACAAGGTACATGACCACACAGGGAAGGTTTGTTCCTCTGAACCACAGGCAGAGCAAAACAATTAACTGCCTCTGGAAAAAAACGCTTGCACAGAACAGTATTTCATCCTATATCTGATCCTTGCAAGTGCAACCACATCATGTGCACACACACTGATGTGGGATATCTGCTCCCTTTTAAGGTTCTGACTCCGCTTCGCAGCGCTGCCATGCCGAGGCTGCTGGCCCGCCTGGAGCAAATGCCTGACTACTCCATTTTCAGGGGCTACATCATTGTAAGCTTTCACATAATTTTCACAATGTTTTAAGAGCAGAGGAAGTTCTCTGCTTTGTTTGCATTTGGGCTAGTATCAGATTATCAGTGGTAATTCTGACTTGTTTTTAATGTGTTTCACCACAGCAATACAGCCTGGCAAATGAAATAGAAGCAGCAAACACATACACGGTCTTCGCCCCAAATAATGATGCCATAGAAAATTATCTAAGGGATAAAAATTCTGCTACTCTGGTATGTATGAGTCACAAGGCTTGTCTTTGACAATTCAGTGTTTCATCTCAGTTTCAAGTGGATGAATGGAGAGAACACAGAAACAAGAAGAGATTTGTTGAATTTGGTTTTGTCTTTAATACTAGAGGAGGTGAAGAGGGATGGATCCACCTATATATTCCTGACTTGCTGGAAGAGCCTAGGTATTTGTTCTGGGTTTTGTCCTTCTCTAGATTAAAACCAGGCTGATAATGCCCAAGATAACTAATCAGTGAACTTTCTTTGTTAGGGGTTTTGTGAGGGGGCTTTTTATGCAAAGGAAATCGGTACGGAAGTGACCAGGAAAAACACTGGAATGAGTTTTCTAGGTGAACAAGTCCAGTCCACTGACATCACTGAATATCCCATCATTAATAATGCCACAAAATATGTCGAGTCTTTCTTAAAACTATCCAGATTCTTGCCCTTGTCACTCCTGCAGGAACACCGTTGCCCAGCTCCTTTTTGCAGATAGTGTCCAATCCCAGTGTACAAGCACAGCTGGTAGTCCCACAACGCTGACAAACTTCTGAAATTTTCTGGCTAAAAAAATTTCCTTGGTGCTGCCCACTGTCTGGAGCCTCACACAGGATCATGTCTGACCTAGCAACCATCTCCTCCCATTAGCATGGACCTGTCCATCCCAACTCAGTCATCGTGTCTAGAGCTAGTTTATATTATTTTGGCAGCGTACCTCTGGCTGGTTTATATGCCATTATCCTGGCACCAGGAACATGCTTTAGCTGAAGCAACTTTCTTGCTCTGGCATTTGTGCCCTAACATATTTATAAAGCCAAAATATCTTTTCAAGCCTGTTAGCAATCATTTTCCTGCTTCATCTTAGTGGTTTTCTCCATATTTTATCCAAATTGGAAAAAACTTTATGGACTGCAAATATCAAGAGCCACAGACCTTGCAGAAGAAGCTTCACCCATGACTTACTCAATGACATTAATACTTCCCTGTTTCTTCCATAAATATTTACCCTGCTACACTCTGTCCCTGCTTGCATGGTCTCCATTTACAGCCAGGAAGCTGAGGAGCACAAGGTTCAAATGACTTGTCCCAAAAACATTTACCACCAACAGCAGACCCAATGCAGGATTCCCACTTGCAGCCTCACCGGAAGAATTCACGCGTGACCAAGCTACATCTGTTCAAGTGACTTCTGAGCACTACTTTAGGTATTTTGTGACACAACATCATATTTTCCCATCATTACAAGTCTGAGAGGTGCACAGGACATCAATCCCATCAGATCTAGGTTACATCCACACACACAGAGAAATCATTTTCTTTTCCACTTCTTATCAGTATTTCTTGGGTCTTTCTTCCATCCTCCCAATCTTGCTGATGTGGCAATCTGACAACAGAAATTAGAGAACCACCATAAGGTTAGCCTGCCTCAGCCTTATCCTCTTCATGAAACTCTTGGGAGAACTTTGTTGCAGAGAATAGAGCTCAGCACAAGGAGAACACTCCATTTCTTGGCCCTGATGAGGCAAGATTTCCTCACTGTGCTGGTGATTAAAGACAGAAGCCAAGATGGATAAAGTTAACTTTTCCCCCAATTTATCCAAGTCATGAGCAATAAATAGGACTGGACACTGAGGGAGATCAGCTCTATTTTAATTTCCAACTTCTCAGCAAATACTTCTTTGCCAAATCTATGCAAATCAAAGTAGAATGTCAAGGCCACTATTTCACTTTGTGGACAAAACCAGGCAACATCACAGGTCTTGCCACCTGGAATTGCTTCATGCTTTCACACAATTTGAAGGAGCAGAAGATCAAGGAGCAGTATGAGCATCTTTTTTGGGCAAAGACACAAAACTGCAGAAGCACTATATCTGTTGGCTCGGTGGCTTTTAAACTCCCCAAATGTCCCAGCTTCTCTTATATCTACCAATCTCTCACAAACACATCCTGCTTCTGCTTCCTCCTCCTAGTGAGGGAGAGCTCTTGGAGTCTCGTGCTTTAGAAAATGATGCAGAATCTTCTGGGAAGCCCTCACAAAAATTTGATGTACAGAGAATAACTTCATCACTTTTCAATCACAAATGAAAATGTTCTATCAATGAGGCATAGAAAACTTTTCAATTAACAGGTTCTAGCTCTTTATTGACTGAAGATGACCTTAGAGTTTTATATATATATATATATGTGTGTGTGTGCATACATATATATACATATATATATATATATATATATAAATTCCTCTAAACATTCATCCACTATTCATTCAGGGATTCCCAAAAGAAGGGAAAGCACTCATGAATATGCAACTTTTGATGTCAAATTAACTCATGAATTTCCAAGTCCTAAAGAGTCATCTGACTTTTATTTTATCTTATTATCCACAGAAACAGACACTCCATGGTCAATGAAAGTTTCATTATGACAAGAATGCAGGCTCTCCCCAGTGAGAAATATGAAATAATCTGCCTAGCTGAAGAGCTTTTCTTCAAATTTAGGCAATCTATATTTGGCTTATATCCTTTGGGAAATGGTATCCCTAGTAACTTTTCATGCTCTGCTACCTAACTCTGAATTTGTGCGTTTGCAGAGTGAAGGCCAAATCCGCTATCACATTGTGCTGGATGAGAAGCTCCTGAAGAATAACCTGCACAATGGCATGCACAGGGAGACCATGCTAGGGTTCTCCTACCAGGTTGGGTTCTTCCTCCACAACAGCCAGGTACTCCTGTCTACACTTGCTTGTAGAAACAGGTTTCCTGCTTTTTACAAATCCAGGTTCCACTTTAAACAAACATGCAGATTAAAAGGAGCTGTGCACTTCCCATTAGCTCCTGTGACATAACAAGACAAAAGTTGTCACTAAAATGCAAGGCCTGTTTCAGACCTGCTTAATTCAAAGTCACCCTTGAAGGGATCTTTGGCTGAATTTGATTTCAGTCATGCTGTTCACATTTACCATTGCATTTTAGATGTCTGTCTCTAGTAACTACAAATCTGCATTGCAAAACAGTCATTAATCTGACTTTCAAGATCCATTAAAAACCTGCCCTCAGTTATAAAACATTAATTCAATTTTCTGTGTATTGACTCAATTTTCAATCCTGAGAGCTCAAAGCAATGGGCAACAAATAAGGATTGTATTTCAACACCATTTGTGGAAAAATCAGGCACAACAAGACTAAACAGCCAAGAAGGGCTGTTCCAGAACTCTGAAAGAGTTCTGATGCTTTCTAATGCTTCTGAAGTTTTCTAACTGATTGCATGTCTTTTGCAGTTATTCATAAATGATGCGCCTATAAACCAAACAAATATTGCAACAGACAAAGGAATTATTCATGGATTGGGAAAGGTCTTGGAAATCCAGAAAAACAGATGTGATATCAATGATACCATGATCATTGTAAGTACTTCTGTTCATAGAGTTGCATAAAGGCCCATCAGAGGGATTTATAGCCAAACATAGCTCAAATGTACAGGATGTGTGACACGACAGGTTGGACTTGACACTCTCCAAGGTCTCTTCCAACCTTGCTAATACTGTGATACTATTTCCCAGCAAGGAATGCACATATTCTCTACACAGGGTACTCGTACCAGAGTTTTAGCATCTCTTAAAATCACTTCAATCCTACAATTAATGTACTGGCAGCCTGGATAAAATATAATCAGAGCAGCACAAGAATAAGCAATTCCTGAACTTTAATTTTCAGGAAAAAAAAAGTGATAGTAATGCACTATTCTAATACACCTCCTTAGGCAGGTCACTTGTTTATAAAGTAAGCAAGAGAGGAAAGAAAGTTAAAAACAAGCATTTTTTATAAAGAAAAATCTTCCTTTAGATTCCAAATGTAGATTAGCACTGTGCATACATATGAACTCTTGGTACCAACTGAGCAATGCATTCTCCCTCTTTCATTTCCTTTACATTTGAAATATAATTTATTTCATGTTCCTCTAAAGAATAGGATGCAATTTCCCCAAACTGACAGGGAAATGTTTTTGTCTTTTGTCCCAAGGGAATCAAATCAGACAGCAAACAGGCAGCTTTCTTCCCTTTTCATGAAGTGTGAAACACACTAGACAAGGAAGAAAAAGTCAGACTTGTACTTCAGTTAAAGCCAAGTTAACAGACATGAACTTTTGCTGTTTTTCCTTAGAAAATATTCTTGTATTTGAGTACATTTCACTCAAGCCTTTTCCTTGTGGCTGTGTCACATCCTCTGTACATAGTCCTCTGTTTTCCAATGTAAAATTATCTTTCCTGCTCTATTCAAATTTAGATACATACTAAAACATTCATTTGAGACTTGTTAAAAGTAAGGAGATAACTAGCTGAACAGGCATGTTGTTAAAACTTGCGTACTAGGTACAACACGTACCTAAGAGCATTTGCCTCTTACTGCAGTTTAGATGGGAAGACCTTTGGGAAGTGTCACTTTAGAAGAGCAAATAAAAATACCCAGATCATGTTTCTTTCTACTTCCCCTTGGCAGAACAGTTCCCACAGGGTGTCCCTACAGAGCCACTGGCAGGGATATTCCTCCTTGCTGAGCAGCTCAGCTACCCTCACCACCTTTACCGAAAGGGTTATCCTGATTGTGCACCCCAAGGGCTATGTTTGGAAATATAGCTGGAAATCATGCATTTGCTATGCCACAACGTGACTGCAGCTCTATACAGTCTATTAACTACTTCCTATTTGTGTCACTTAAGGAAAAATGCAGAATTTGTTCACACCCATCAAGTTGCCCGCCAGGAACAAAAGAAATAGTAAGTATTTTATCGTTAATGCAAATTTATGTTGTTTATATCACAAATGAGCATAGATGCATTCAATCCCTTTTTCAATAGACTTGCCTAAGTTTCAACAAAATTTATCATAGTTACTGCAGCCTGCTACATACATTGCTTACAGTTAATAGACTCAATCCACCCTAACCTTAGAGACTTTAATACAAATTCACTTGAGGTCAAGGTAGCAGAAAGGCAGCTTAAAGATAAAACTATCTTTCAAGACCAATTTCTAGTATGCATTGGTACAGTTGAAGACTCTTCAAACTGCAAAGTTTGCTACTACCATACGAAGCTGAGGGAGTCTGAAGTATGCCTGCAACAGGAGGAACTGCAGAAGCAACCCTGAGCCCTTCAAATCAGAAATGCACAGAAAGGGAAACTCAACCTGTCCCCCGCAATGTGCTGTATGTAATGGTCATGAGGAGACTTGGAGACTGGAGAGACTTTGGATGTCTGCATCCACCACCTGAGAACTGCAAGTAGTTAGAGTTTCTTGGGATCTAAGTTCTCTGGGAAAACTCTGCCTTTGCAATTACATAAGCATGTTTTCCCTTATTATTTATTATTTTTTAATTCATTATGCCAGTAATAGTATTCCAAAGCAGATCAAGTCCCATCTACTTCATTAAAATACTTGACTGGCAAAATCCAACTGAAGCCCTCATGGATAAAATTCAAATACAGTAACATTTCCTCTACAATAAACAGCTGGATGGATGCTTATCTTAATCTCCTCACAAGTGCACAGTGAGATCCAAAATTTTCTTCAGCAAGCAATCTTTCCCAGCAGTGTCCAGATATGGAAGATAATGTTTCAACAACTGTTTTTGCAGAACTTCAGAACTCAGTTTTCCAAGAAGAACTAGAAAGATCACAAAATGTGCCCGGAAAGAAAAAATAAAGAAATGTTTTTCAAACTTCAGAAAAAAAAATCTTTTCAACTCTGAGCAAAGGCAACATTTAGACATAACTTTAAAACACCACAAGACACTGAGTTAAAATAATCATAAATTCACTAGAAAAAAATTATTGTCATAATTCATTTTTATTTGTAAAGGTATTTATTCATTGTGAATGTGTGAGTCAGTGTACAGCATGTATAATGTCCTATTTTTTAAAACATTTGAAAGTAGCTGATCAATATTATTCAGAAGGGCATCTGTTTCTCCCATATTTGCTCAGCCAGGGGAGAAGAAATACTGTGTCCTCACAGAAAACTACATGAGAATGTACACCATCCAAATTGGGTGCAAGCCAAAGTGTGCTAAAACCATCATTGTGAGTACAATGTTTCTATTGCAGTAAATGCTAAGAGCCCCCATCCCTGAAATTCACCTTCCTCAAATCCTCACTAAGTACACACAGCATGTCACGGCAGTTCCTGACTAATTTATTGGCCTTTACTCTGAATGCAACAGAGATTGGAAGCTTAAAACTTCAGAACAGCGGCTGCACCAGAAGGACTGGGAGCCAGTGTGGTGCAGAGGGAGCACAGATTTGGGAAGGGTAACCTTACATGTGTCCCTAGCAATCTTGTCCACCTTTCCCTGGGGTGTTGAAGGGAAGCTGTCTCACCAAGTGCTTGGGATTGCAGCCAGAGTCTTGGCACACTGAGGGCTGTGCTCACAGACCAGCAGAGCTGAAGTGCTGCTAAAAGTCACAGTTCTGCTAAAAGTCACAGTGCTGCTAAAAGTTCCCTTGGTGTGGAAGGGAATCAAAGATCAGCTAGCTCCAACCCCTCTGCCATAGGCAGGAACATCTTCCACTAGACCAGGTTGCTCAAAGCCCCCTTCAATCTGGCCTTGAACACTTCCAGCAATGGAACAACCACAACATTTCTGGGTAAACTGTTCCAGTGGCTCACCATCCACACAGTAAAAAATTTCTTCCTTATACCTAACTAAACCCAACTGCTTTCAGTTTGAAGCCATTACCCCTTACCCTATCAATAGATGGCCTTGTGAGAATCCAGATCTCTAGTTCACCCTCGTGCTACCCTGATCCTCAGCACAGCATTTCTGGGTTTCCAGACAAGGGAGTGCTGCGCAGGTTTCTTTGGGCAGCAGTGCCAGCCTTGCCCAGGAAAAGCAGGGAATGCCTGCTTCGGAAATGGGATCTGCCTGGATGGCATCAACGGCACTGGCACCTGTCAGTGCGAAGAGGGTTTTGTTGGTACAGCCTGTGAAAGCTGCGTCGAAGGCAAATACGGCCACAACTGTGATCAAGGTACTGAGCATCCCCAATCCACACAGGCAGCTTTGCTATCCTTGTCAGATGACAAAGCCTTCCCTTTGCTTCTTTCAATCATGTCCATTCTAGGTTCTAGAAAGGTACAGCACTTTCAGCGTAATAGTCCAGTCTTTAAAACACCATTAATCCCATTTCTTTCCCCCTTTTTGTGTGTTCTCTCTTATCTCTTGTTTGGAGACAGTACCTCCTGCACTGGCACACTACAGGTTTAGAAAAGTATCCAGCAAGAATAATCCTCTTTTATCACTGTTACTGCACTAATTCTTTCCTATTAGAACACAGTTCGAGTCCCTGTATTTCGGAGTAGAGGAAAGATAAGCAAAATATGAATATAGATTTATTCTACAGTTAGAAGCCAAAAGGCACAAGACAAAACATTTCTTGAAATAGCATAGAGCAGAAAGTGCCACCAGCAGATGGTGTCTGAGCCACCCCTCCTGCCCCTTGCTGTCTTGCTGCACACATTGCTCCCCAGCATCTTCCCCTCATCTCTCCCCACAGCATGCACTTGTGTCCATGGGAAATGCAGCAGTGGGATCGACGGGGATGGCTCGTGTGAATGCGACGTTGGCTGGAGAGGAGTTATGTGTGAGACTGGTGAGTGTTTCCTCCTTTTTTTCCTGAGGTGAGCATTTCAGGAAAAGACAGAACTAGAGCCACAATCAGTCCTGTGTTATGGCAATTAATGACCCTATTGATAGAGAGGGACTGCTCACGATTCTGAAACACTCGAGTTAGCTAGTTCTCTATGTCACCCTTTATCTACCCCAAACGATATTCCATTTATTAAAGCTATATATTTTCCAGAGCAGGATTACCTAATGCATTTTGACCCTCAGAACAAAAGGCTCTCAAGCACTTCAAGAAGTTGATTTAGTTGTTTTTGCTAATGCAATGGAAAATAATTAGGAAATAAATCATTTTGTGTTGGTGTAATACAGCTCCTATCACAAATCAAATTATATTTTAGTTAGACATAATTAAAATATATTAAATAACTACTTCAGAACGCTTCTTGTAATAGTATAAAATAAAAATGGTATAAATATGTTAATAAGAGCATTCAATACCAGTTTTAAATTTTCCCAGGGTAAAGATTAGTAATGAATAGAATTTTATAAGAAGGTTGTATAGTTGCTATATCTGAGAAAACATACTTATATAATTAAAGTATTAATATGCAAGATTCACCAGACTAAATACAGATAAATGAAAATAGTGAAATGTTTTCCTGACAATATTTTGACATGCCTCCTCCTTGCCACTGATTTGAGTGGCATCCACTGATCTATACAGACACAGTCTATACAGGTAGATTCTCTACAGAGTTGGAGTTTATATACAGACTGAGGGTACAGTGGTCAGGTGCAGAACTCAGACTCAAGCCTCACATGGTATGAACAAAAGACTCTGAACCAGAAGGATGTTGATCCAAAAGTTTCTGATCTCTGCCTCATTTTTTCCCACTTGCAGAAATCAAAGACGATGCATGTAACACCTCATGCCATACCAGTGCTAAGTATGTATGAAATGCACTTTTTTAAAGGAAAGGGGAATAAAAGGGGATCTCTTGCAAGGTGAAAAGCACAGTCCATCTTGCTCATGACTTCTCAGCAGCGTAGATGACACTCATGATTTCCATCACAGAGATAAGGATCAATGTAAATGTAATGTGTACGGTGATGATGCCAAAAAGTTCAAAATGTGCATGTTAAAAGGGGGAAAATGGGATTTTGGGGGGAAGAAAATAAAACTAAAAATGAGAGAAAAAAAACCCAAGACATCCTACCATGCAGTATACAAAGAAACGGGGCCTGCAGCACTAAAGAAACAGGAGGCCCGGCCAAGACTGATGACAAAGGTGGGTTTCTGAGGTGACCTCTATCAGCTCCTCTTATTTGCTCCATCCACCACCACACATACCATTGGGAAATGCCATTGCTGGTAGGGACTTCACCAAAGAAAGCTGCATTGGGCAAGAAACAGCTCTCTTCTTCACATCAAAATACAAAAACAACAAAAAAACTGCTTTCACCAGTTCAGCACCAATATTGGGACAATAACTAGTTTTCAAAGGAGCAAGAGAGCAACACTGAGCCATTTAGTGAAGTGCATCTGCCTCCTCATCACTGACCAGACAGCAAGATTTACACTAATCAAGACATTAAAAAAAAAATAAATCCACATTTTCAGCCACAGCTCTTCTGTAGTAGCTTAGAAACCAGACTGGCAAACCCCTTCTTCCTAGATATAGGTGATTTTCTTCCCAGCGTGTTTGTGAACTGCAATTCACATCAGTGATAATTCACCAGGCTTGTTTTTGGCAAAATTCTGCTCTCAAATTTTTTCATGGAGATCTCACAAATTCTGGCATCAAGACTGTTTCTGACAGAAACAAACTAATCTTTTCTTAAGCATTTTTCATCCACCTGTAGGTACAAGGATAAGTGCAGACAAGTGCAGGGGAATGATGAATTGTGCTGGCTACATTGTGACATTGACCCTGAGGGACACCACAAAGCAGGCCCTGTACTTTACACAGTTCATGGGGCAATAAGCTCACATTTACGTTCAGAAAGCCAAACCGCCCACAAAGAAACAAACTCAGAGAGCTCAGATACCTAGGTCCCATCCCTGCACATAACAGCTGCTGCATCCCTCTGTAAATTTATGCACAGTTTTTGAGCTAACAGACATGCAAATTCTTAAGTCCTGCACGAGCAAATAGGAAAACTGATGACCAAAGTGTAGAAAATTAATACCTAAAATACCATATTCAAAATACATTTGAGAAGCTTGGTCTGACTATGTTCATTATTATGGTTGTGGCTACATCAAACTATTTGGCTAAATGCCTTGTTATTTCTATGCAACATTACCTCCAGAAGAACTCACAGCTGTACTAAAGACTGGCTACTTTTTTGGTTTTCTTTTATTCTCTTCTTTTAAACATCATCACCTTTCTTTTACTTCATTAGCTGCCTTCTCCTATCAAATGGCACTGCCTATTGCAAGTGTGCAGCTGGGTTTGAGGGGAACGGGACATTCTGCACAGGCAAGTGGACTTTGTTTCTTCCCTTTTGAACAAAAAAAAACCATACTCGAAGCACTTTCGGGTCACGGTAGAGCTGGTGAGAGATGAGCACTTCCCTATGCACCAGTTAAAAAACAGCAACTGTTGCCAATTTGCTCAAAACAAATAACAGCCCAACAGGTGTGGATTCACAGCAAACAAAGGGCTCAAAATCTCCAAGTTGTGAGGCATTGTGCTAAGGGAGACCAGAGAAAAGGGAACATGCTGTGCACAGCCCTAGCCCCATTGTTTGCAGAGCAATGAAACGACTTTTACTCCCTTTCCTGACAAAGCCCAGCAAAGAAAGGCCAATTCAGGGTACAATAACACTTCCAGCTATTGGAAGCTATATAGCTTCCTCAGCTTGCTGAACTTGCTCAGTTTTCTGGTATGGTATCTCTTTAGACCAAAGAGATTTGATAGATAAAGGGGCAAGAGCAGGTTATCCTAGGTGTTCCTGCAAGAATCTGGGATATCCAGACTTAGAAATAGACAGCTTCCAGCTACGCTGATTCTCACTAATTTTACAGTTGTTTTTCTTAATTCTTATCTCATTTAAATACCAATGCTTTTGAGAAGAGAAGCATATTTTTCTACGTACACACAATGGCTGACAGGGTCCTAATCAAAGATTTGAGCAATCTTACTCTGTCCGCTTTCATTTTCTCCTGGTGCAAGACAGGCAAATGCATTTGAATCTAGTGGTGGGCAATTCCCCATGTGGAGGAACAGCTGGGTGGCACAGGTCACCCATAGTGACTCTGCACTCACCTTTGTTCCCCTATACAGGATTCCTGAGCAAAACTAGTCAAAGTCAGCTCCTTGGTCCGGCTGATAAGGCTGCTGAAACAGCAATTCAGGATACTTTGAGGCAAAAACTAAAGCAGTGTTTGGTCTGATTTGATTCACACTGAAGTGCAGAGAAGGTTCCCTGCTTGCTCTCAGGGTAATGAATGCAAATACATTCTCTGGTTCATCCAGAGTTGGAGAACGAGTATCAGGATCAGTATCTGTCTGAATAACAACCAGGATTTTCTGTCACAGGAGGGGCTAGGTGGTATATTATACTCTGAACCTGCAGGAATGGCATGTATGTGCAGCAGAAGTCAAGCACAGGGAAAGCTTCAAATAGCCATTTAAGCTAGGGAAGAATGCAAAGGTCCCTTTTTTAGTGCTTGGTTGAAATGGGCAGAATTGGAATATGGGAAATTACTGAAAGTGAGGCCTTGAATGAAGTCATACTTTCCAGACTAGAAACATCTTCTCTGCTTTTTCCCTTGAAACAATAAAATGTGTTAAATATCCGACCCTAATGAATTCTGTGGCCTCTTAAATCAGAAAGACTGTGCTGAAAACATCAGTAAATCCCTTTAAAACACAGAAACAGATTAACCCAAAAAGTGAAAAGCCAGTTAAGTACATTGGCTTAATCCATGCCCTTGTCACTGTTCAGCTATAGATGCTTGTCAGACCAGCAACGGCGGCTGTTCTGCAAAGGCAGAGTGCAGAAGGACAACTCCAGGCAACAGAGCCTGTGTTTGCAACGCTGGGTACACTGGAGATGGAATAGTCTGCATCGGTAAGCAGATGCCCTGTCTCATACATTACACACAGGAAAATCACAGCAGTGAGTTTTCCTGCAAGTGGATGATCCCTCTTCCATTGTGACCCAGAACAGCAGTTTCCTGACACTGCATACCCTGATGCCAAAGGCATCTCTGCCTGCCACGTAGCTGGTACTTCTTGGCAAACTGTGCAACTACAACAGTGTGGTGTGACATCTTTAGCAGCTTGGTACACTCACACTCCTCTGATCATCACAAGCTTCAAGACTTACACCTGCCCAGGTTTTAGAAATGCTGACAGCAGGGCTTTAGTCTTCACCAAGAAAACTACAGACCTAGACTGAGGTACTAAGTAGCTAAAGGAATGAATTTTATTGATTCCTAATTATGATAAATCTGCATTCATTATAAGCTTTACTTAAAATTCTCCCTTCTTGGGTTTTCAGAAGTCACTCTTTCTTTATTATACTGTTTCTGTTTTATAAAGAAATCAACCCTTGTCTGGAGAACAATGGTGGATGCGATAAAAATGCAGAATGCACGCAGACTGGACCCAATCAAGTGAGTACTTTGTGAAGAAAAATAAGACTGGCCTAGTGTTTACAGTTGGGTAAAGAATGATTTGCCCATGCCAACTGTGTTTTCAAATAGAAAAGTAGATTTCATAACAAATTCTGAAAAGTATATGTCTCCTTCAAAAAAGTATTTGAGGGGGCAGGTGGAAAAACATGAAGAAATTAATTTTTGTGAAAGAAATCCAAAACTACAGAGGAAAGCAGTGTTTTGCTGTCTCAAGTAGTTGTTTTTCTCTTTGGGGAGGTTTTGATGTGAAAACACGTCAGTTTGAAAGTTTGTTTCTTTTATTATAGGAACTGTGCATGGAAACATTCCATTTTAGACTAGCCTTCTCCCAGCATAGCTCAAACATATTCATAAGGAAACAAAATGGCCTGAACCATAGTTATCACACAGAGGTTACAGCATTCCTGCATTCACTCTTCTGCTCTTCTCACTTTCTCCTCTGTTTTGTCCCTTTTGTTTGCCAAAGGAAAACATACTCTCCAAAGAGAAAGTAGTATAAAAGAACAAGGCAACAAGGAGAAACAAGTTAGTCAGGGCATTCAAGTGACAACAGGTTAGTGTTTTTATTTTTCTAATAGTTTCAGAAACTGAACTCCCTGATTGCAACACTTCTTGTCACCTACCTATAATTTCATATTGACTACTGGCAGGACTGTAATCCTCCAGCAAGCACTGCACAACAGTATTTCTTCAGGAGCAAGGCAGCCAACAGAGATCAGGAGTCAGAGGCCACCTCCTGCCTTCCAGCTGTTTAGGGGCCTGTAGGGCAACAACCCCATTAGCCCTTTTTTGCCAGTTCAAACAAATAACTCTCTAACTTGACTGTCATTTGCAAGTCAGTATATTTTTGGTGAAAGCACAGAGCCACTCAACTCCTTCCCCATCCCTCTGGACAAGTAATGGCTACTTTCCTCCATACACCTTCACTGGGAATAGAAGTAGTAGCTATAACATGTTTATTTATTCCTCCTTATCCATGAGAATATAATTAACATCAGAGCAATAACAAGCTCATCTACAAAATCCCAGCACTGCAAAGGTAAACACATAGGACAGAAATGTGTCTGCTTTCTGTACGGTTGTCAGTCACCCAGGAGGTCCATAAAACAGTGTTACTGCACTGCCTCAGTTTTATTTCTGCTGCAGAAAACTCACTGGATTTTCAAACTCCTACATACTACGTAAATGTAAATTCTAAATTGAGAACCATTAAGCAGAGAATTGGAGAAGATAATTCATTTCTTTGCAACTACTATTTAATTTCTCATCTTCATGATAACTGCAAGTGCAGTTATCATGAAGTAATCAGGACATAAGTGTCAGATGCATTCCCATGCCAGTAACATCAGGACACAATTCCAGGTGTGTTTTGAAGATACATTTCATCACAGCAGGGGAAGGGAAGAGACAAGAGGGTAATACCAACACATGAAAATAAAACAAGGGAAATAAATTAGGAGTTTACTCTCTTTTGCCTGTAAGACAACGATAAGCAGATTTCAGAGGGGTTATTCCAAGTGACCAGGACAGCAGAGAGGAGACCAGAAATGGAGAGAGAGGAAAGGACAGATAGTGTCTCTTGAAAATTGTTATTGCCTGATCTCAGTCTATGGTTGCTCAGGCAGGCCAAAAAAACTGGTTCAGGAGAGATGATGTACTTTTGGTTTGATAATTTCATAGTGATATGCTATACGGTTTTCTGGAGGAAAAAAGTAAATTAAATATATGTGTGCTGAAAAAAAATAATCAAGCACTTTTCCATGTAAGCATGTTTTCTGGTTTTGTTTTGCAGGCAGTATGTAATTGCCTGAAGGGATATTCTGGAGATGGTAAAAGATGCACATATATCAGTCTGTGTTCACAAGTGAGTATCCATTTAAGGAGACAACTTAATGTCTCATTATAATCATTATACTTTTGGGGTTTGTACGCATTCTCAACTAAGTCAGGTATGCTAAGAATCAACTTTCATTAACTTTGTTAATCTATAAATACTCTTGGTTCAGTGTAAGCTTTAATGCTGTCACTATGATAGAAACTAAATATACAGGAAGGGCTTTTCTTGGACCACAGCCTGGACATAACACAAGTGAGGGCATGGACTCGTCATTGAGTCTTGTAAAAACCACTTCAAATGCAACCCAGAGAAACAGACTGTATTGGTAAAATGTAAGTCATATCTCTTTTGAGATTGCTGGATTTCATATGAAAAGCCCACACAAACTGTTTCCTTCCACAACATGCAGCCCAGGACATCCTATGGCATTCCTCAGTCTGTCCCTCACTTGTCACTGCAGGCTGAGAATTAGCCACATTCGTTTCACACGAGGTAGCTCACACACTGCAAACCAGAAATCCCCAAGCAATGTGGTTCTCTGCTCCAGCTGTATTATTCTGCTCCTTGGCAAGCTACAGCAGGGGTGTATCCACTCTCCCATGTACATTAATCCTCTGTGCTCTGAGCACAGTGACAATAATTCTCACTCTCCAAGCCTGGCCTGTAAGCAGGCTTTCTCTAACCTTGAAAGGTTGAAGGGATAAAAAAGCAAGGGCAAAAACAAAAGCAGGAAGAAGGGTAGCGTAAAGTTATAAGCCACTGCTCCCTATGATTTTGTATTCTTCTCCTTTTTCCTATGCTGTATTCCAGCAGCTCTGCTTCCACTTGACTAACTTCGCCACGCTAATTATGTATTTAAAAAGAAGACAGACTTGAGAACCATCATTGTCAGAGCAGAGGCTAACCTGGTTTCACCATAACCAAACCCCTGTGCAGCAAACCTTCACAGGTAGCTAGGACTGCCAACAACCTGCCTAAATCTAGGCAAATATATAGCAAGTCTACCCAAACCCACTGTTAACAGCCAGGCGTCTCTGTTACCTGTCAGGTCAGGCACTACTAGGGGCTCCCAAAGGAGCTTCTGCTCCCACTTACAGCCCATGGGAAAGGATTCCTAAGATGGCCAGCAACAGAAAGGAAACCATGGAACAAGCACAAAAAGAAAAGATAATTTCTCAGTTTTTCCTGACATGCTCTCAAGTCCAGGAGAGAAAGCTGAGATGCTAACTGGGAAGAACCTGCCTGCAGCTGAGCAGAGCTCTGGACTCAACATGCTGGTCCTGAATAAGGAATATCTCACTTCAACACAAGTTGCTCTCTGGAGGCAGGCAGCTAGGTGAGATGCATCCACTGCTCTGAACCCAAGGTTGCACTGACAGTGGACTCAGAGGCAGACAGAAGATATTTCATAGAAAAGGACATGTGGCAGGTCCCTGTTCCAGCTGACACGGCTGTCAGACAAACAAGGAACAATAGTCAGTCCTGTGCTAATGCTCCTCCATAAATTCAGGCTGCTGGTACCATCAAAATGATTCGCAGCTGTTACTAGTTCCCTTTAGTGTAAGTCAATTCTGATTTGACAGAGCAGCTAAGACTCATCCTAAGGCCCAGAGTGACACTTGCATGTAAATATTTTGCATCCTCATAGCATCATGAATTAAAGATATAAGGAGAGAATAAAAACTACGTCCTCTGCATAAAATGAGAGTTATTTCTTATGAACCTAAAATACTCTTTAGAGTTTGCAAGAAAGCATATGCCATTAGAAGTTCCAGTAAGATGTGGTTTCAAAAAGCTGTTGTAATTAGGTCTTTCTAAACTACAAACTCTATGAATAGGGTAGGGAGAAAATGCTGAATTAGGATTGTTTTGTACACCTGCAATGAAGGAATTATGTATTTTAAAATTTGATCTTACAAGAATAACGGAGGCTGCAGTGAATTTGCCATCTGTAATGACACTGAGCTGACAGAAAGGACCTGCACCTGCAAACCTAACTACATTGGGGATGGATTCAATTGCCGGGGCAATATCTTCCAGGTAAAGTGCTGTATGTGTTTGCTTTCTCTTCTTTTTCTTCAGACAATTATTTAATACAATGTTTGAAACATGCCATTTTTTTTCTTGGCCAAATTTGTACCCCAGAATTTGAAATTATCCCAATCCAAGAATCCAGGGATTGGACAGGATGCTGAAAGGAAACATTAACTGTCTGAAAAAAAAAAAAACCAACAGAAAAACTGATGGAAAATCATTATGACTGCAGTACTAGGGAGGGTTAGGTTTCAAAACCTGCAGTTTGATAGCACAAGGTAAGAACAGAACATGAGCAATATAGATATGCAGCATTTATTCCAAACCAGAAGTTCCCTTTCTTGTTTGAGTGGTGCATTTTTTTGCACTCCACAGATGTTGCCTCACATTTTCAGCACCATTATAGAGTCTTATTCTTAATTGCAGGAACTTCTCAGAAACTCCAACACATCCAAGTTTTATTTCCACTTACAGGTAAGTAAAGATGCAGTGGGTTTTTCTTTGAGGGGAGGTCCCTTTTTTTTTTTTTTAACTGCCTCAAGAGTGTAGAGGGGAGGGGAACAGACAAGAATCTGGCTTGTACCAACATCCTTCAATATAATTAGGACTAGATTTGGATTGCCAATCACTGATACCTGAGATGCTCTAATTTATACTACTTACTGTCAGTAAAATCTAGAGAATTAATTACCAAGATCCCAGGGAAATGTAGGGCCTCCAGACCAGGCATAAAACTGAAGTTTTCATCCGTTCACAGTCCGAGATCTGCCAGCATCTCTCTCATGAAGTCTGAAGAAAGAAGATACTACTTACTACCCCTTCTGCATTTTCAAACAACAACATTTCCAGTTGCCTCTTTGAAACATCACAGGATGGTGTATGTGTGGCAAGATGGACAGTGTGCACAGCCAGCTCTCACTGCTTTTGGGGGACTGGCAGTAGCAATTCTCTGTCTACCCCAAGCCTCAGGACAGCACATACTGCTCTGTTAGCCTAAAGACTCATCCTCCAGCTTTGGTTCTGGTATCATGGTAGACAGATGGCTTCCTCTCACTTTAGCAGAGCTCTCTTATTTTACCTTGTCAGTGGTCATTGCAAAGTGCCTGCAATACCTGAGGTCCCCAAGAGCAGTTAATCTACTCCTAGGTACAAGCAACTACATATCAGCTAAATGCACATATACACACACTCCTGCCCTTCTCACAATGAAAGGGCTTATTCACCCACCCTTGCTGGGAAGGGAATATCCCCCTCCACCCTCTCTGTTAGTGTCTGTTTAGAGCTTTCCCTCTTCTCCTATTTGTTATTGCAGAGGAGATGGAGGCTTGGCTTTAAGATGGAAAAGCAAAATCTTCCATTCAATACTTGTGAGCAGAAGTGACAGATGGGGATGGGAATGAAGGTCCACATGAAAGTGTGCTGCAATATATGCCAGCAATGAAGCTGCAGGCACAACCTCCCTCACGACATGGCATTAGGTGCATTAACTCATCACTGTTTTGTTCTCTTAAATTTGACAGGCCTTGTCTATCAAAGACATCACAGGCCCTGGCTCTTTCACTGTGTTTGTACCTCGCACAGACATACTAAACAGCGACCCACGGGTAAGGCAAAAGGACCAGATGATTTTGGCAAGCTGACCATGAGTTTTTGGCTTCAGATGCCTTGCTCAGCTGCTTCTCAGCTCCTCCACTTTCCACCTGCAGGTCAAGGACTGGATTTCCAAAGGAGTGATGGCTCAGATCCTCCGGTACCATATAGTGGGTTGTGCCAGTCTGTTGTACAATGACCTGACAAGAATCACAAACATCACCTCTCTCCACGGTGACCTGATACACATCAGCTATTCTCAGGTAACAAAACATGAAGAGGCGCGGAACAAAATAGTTAAACATCCTACCCTCATTCAATGTTTTGTATAAACTTGAATGGTTCCTTTTCCTCCTCTAATGCACAAAAACAAGTAAATGGCACTCAAATATGATTACCTGTTCAGCGGGTGTGTTCAGAACCTACCTAGTATGCCAAGACTGGAGTTACACAACCCTTGGTTTAACACATTATGTATTTTGTCCTCAGACTCTGGCTTTATAAGCACGATGAGAGCTTGACAAAGCAAAGAGTAATTTCTTAAAACTGAAACTACTGTTTGCTGAAAAAAAAAAAATTGTCTGGGCTCATTGTATCAAAGCAATTCATCATCAGCCTTACTCTCCCAGAAGGTTTCATGGAACATGTGTACTTTTTGCCTTTCCAGAACTCTCTTATTTTGAATGACAAAGCTGAAATCATACTCAGTGATGCTGTTGGCACAAATGGTGTGATCCATGTCATAGACCAAATTCTGGTCCCATCAAACATTCAGGATATCCCTCTCAAGAAGGTATGTGCAGCTCATTGTCAATCTTAGCACAGGGGGGTTTCCACAGTTACTACTATGTAGATATATAAATCATGTAAGTCAGCAAAAAAAATTATATTTAAAAGATCTTACACAAACATTGTCTGACACTGCTGAATAAATTAAAATTATAGATAAAATAAGAGCAGAGTAAGAGGACTTTTGCACAGTGTTTTTACACTGACTGATTATATAATAAAGTGTTACTTACAGGGAAATGAAAGCTCATATCTGTTTTCTAAATACCCATATAGCAGTGCATTTTTAAGATAAATTATTTACATTTTTTTCTTTGTAGGACAGTCTCAAAATGGTTGCAGCTAAACACGGATACATCCTGTTCAGTAGTTTGCTAGAGGTAAGGACACAACAGACAGGACCAATTGGGAAAATGTTGCAAACATTTTTTTTTAAAGACAAAAGCACACACACAGAACATGGCATCACTGGCAGGGTGCTGTTCAGTAGAGCCAAAGGGCTCACAAGACAGAAGACAGCAACCCTGGTCACCATGAATTTTCTCTGCTGTAGAGGTGCTGCAGAGGTGTCAAGCAGATCCACAGCCACCTTTCCCCTCCTTGCTCAGCTCTGTCCTACTGTATATCAAATCATGTGGCCAAGGTTTACTCAAGTATGACCTTTTGAGCCCAAAAACACCATCACACTGGTTTTCAGTGGGCAGTCCAAGACAAACATTTCTGAGAAATCTGTCATGTAACTTGTCTTGGGCGGCTCAACTCCAGCATCTGTGTTTTCAAGTCATGGTGTTTGTAGGCTGTGAACAGGCAGCCCACAGCATCCCAGTTTTAAGAGATGTTCACTCCCTAAAGTCAGTGTCATTTTAGATAGGGCATTAATTCTCTGCCCCAATTTTTGATCTGTTGCAGAAAAACAACCTGCTCGGGCTGATCAATGATCCTATTCACAAACCCGTCACACTCTTCTGGCCCACAGACACAGCCATCCGTGGGCTGCCACAGGAGCAGCAGGACTTTCTCTTCCAGAAGTCCAACACTGACAAACTGGTGCAGTACCTCAAATTCCACATTCTCCGTGATGCTGCGGTAAGCCCTTGCCTTTTAGGAGCACTGCCAAGGCTGAGACATGCAAGTGTAGACATATGCATCTCCCCTTGCTTCCTTCCCAGGTGTTGGCCTACCAGCTCCCTCACTATACCTCACTGAAGACCCTGCAAGGCTCCAACCTCAGTGTGAGCTGTGGGGATAACAGGGAGATTGTAAGTGTTCACTCTGCCAGCACACAAAACCCTCACTCCTGGTGCAGGAGCACCTGTGCAGGGGCACATTGCACTAGACCAGGTTGCTCAAAGCTCCATCCAATCTGGCTTTCAGGGGATGGAACATCCACAACCTCTCTGGGCAATCTATTCCAGTGCCTCACACACCACACAGTAAATTATTTCTTCCAAGAGCTAACCTAAAAATATATTCTTTCAGTTTAGAGGCATCATCCCTTGTCCTATCACTACATGCCCTTGTAAAAAGTCCCTCTCCATTTCCCTTATATCTTCCCTTTAGGGACTGGAAGTCTGCTCTAAAGTCTCCCTGGAGCCTTCTCTTCCCCAGGCTGAAGAGCCCCAACTCCCTTAGCTTATCTTCATAAGACAACTCTCTGATCATCTTCGTGACCCTCCTCTGGACTTGCTCCAACAGGTCCACATACGTCTTCTGTTGGGAGCCCCCAGAGCTGGACACAGTACTCCAGAGGATATAGCATCCAGCTATAGGAAGAGAGGTCACAGAATTGGTTTCAAGCCCCTACAGCCACCAGTGTTCCCTATAGTACAGCTTGACATGCCACCTTGCACTAAAACCATTCCTACAGGGGGAAGGTTATCCTTAATGACCATTCAAGTTCTGAATGCAGCCTGGTCCCAAGGAAGAGAGGTTAATGATGTCTTATACCCCTCTCTCCCCATGCCAATTCTCAGGGAGCCCTGTTCCTGAATGACAGACAGTGTAAAATAGTGGAGCGACAGCTGGAGTTTGATGGGGGCATCGCCTATGGTATCAACTGCCTGCTGATGGAACCCGGCCTGGGGGGACGCTGTGACAGCTTCTTCACGGTGGAATTCTTGGTTAGTCCCCTTTTCTGGTCCCCCACCCTGATAAAGATACAGCCCAAGGGCCGAACTTCACAGAGACGAGAGTAACACTTGCTGCAGATTTGGCAGTACTAAAAGAACGTCCCACTACTTCAGACTGGCTTCGTCTGGTTAGAACCAAGATTAAGTTCCTGAAAGATACACACCAGAAGTTTTGCATCTACATTTAGCATCATACAGGGCAAGCAGTTTCAGTTAAGACCACCTTAGTAAGCCCTGTCCTGTTTTCAACAAGAACAGTATCTTACATATGTGAACAAAAATTTGAGCAAGGACAAATTTTTCTATCGTGCTTTTAAATTAGTAGAATTCCACACTATGTATTTCTCCATGGAAATTGCATTTACAAAATTTCCTATTATGAAGGAACAGTATTGCTGACCCAACAAGCACAGAATATGAAGGACACAGGATAGGAAACTATCTAGTCCGTCTTGGTTCCTGACATTTCTAGCTCAAATATATGAAAAAAATACTTAGAAATAAAAAAATTCATGTATTCAGTCTTTAAAAAAGCTTATTAGAATACATATTTCAGTTATAAAACCAATAGTTCTGTATACAACATCTGATCAAGTTCACTTTTGCTTAGGATTATATTAAATTATATTTCTTATTCCAGAACTGATATTTTCATATCAAAACTATTTTCTTGTATTTTGTGGCACTAAGTTATTGCAACTATTTTGTTATCATTCTCCTCTTTGGTTTCTCAGGAGTTTTTTATTATCTTTTTCAAGTGTAATAAGCCTTACCTCTTCTCTACTCTTATTTGCTGCTCTCAGAAAACAGACTTGGTGTCCAGCCTAGTCTGTAAAATAGCCTTCTGTAGCCATTATTTTAATGTACTTTTTTTTTCTTTTCCATTTTGTACACAGGGGAAGTGTGATAGCTGTTTCAGTAGCTCTAAATGCCCTCCAGGGGCAAAGCCAAAGGTAATCCGTACATTCAAATCTTGCATCTAAGCTGTCTAACTTGCTCTTCTCTGAACTTCATACAAGAAAAATAGAAATATTTTCATGTAATAAATAAATAGATGGAACCCCTGACAGTGCTACCACGCTGTTAAGTGATGCTGTAAAGCCTCAGGGACAAAGGTGCTCCTAGGTAAACACCCTGGTGCTGGTGCTGGGGGATGCAGCCCCTGTAAGTGTTTTATTTGACTGCAAAGCGGCTCCACCACTCATTAATGGTACTTAGCATATCAGGAATCAAAGAGAAGGTGAAGATCTCACACCCACAGTCTTCACACATCACATTTTGGTTCAACATACATCAGAAACTCTTATTTATAGAGGAGAAAACTGAACCTGCACATAGCACTCACTTTCTTGTGTTTGCCCCCTCCTGTCTGTGTGCTGACAATTGTGATGCCCAGGAAGAAATCCAGTGGTGCACATACGAGTCCTACGGGCTGCGGAGGGATGGCTGCCGCAGGAACTGCTCCATGGTCGTCCACACAGCCAAGTGCTGCAAGGGCTTCTTTGGGCCAGACTGCCAAGGTAGGATTCCCAGCCACACTGTCAGCCTGTGGCCTTCCCCAGTACAGCTGCATAGTGCCCAGCAGGCTGAGCTGGGAGAGGTAGGATAAGGGGCGTGAGGAGAGAAGCTTGCAAGAGCTGAAGAACACAGATAGTATTAGGTATTGCTTTTCTACTCCAGATAATATCTTTTTCACATTTACAGCTCTTTTTTTAAGTCCATGGTAGTAGCAAAGTGAATGCTATAGAGAATAAAGGCTGTCCTGCTATAACCAGGCTTAGCAAGTCAAAATTGGTCACCAGCTGAAAGTCATTGAAACACAGACAAGATGTTCATGTGACACCAGCACACACCTGCGGCACGTTTCATGATTGCTCAGGCACACACAACTGCACACACTTGCAGAGTAAGTTCAGAAATCACAGTTCTAAAGAGGTGTGAGACAGTTTGGGAGGCTTTATCCCAGCTCTTTGTTAGCAGACACTTCACCTATCAGCCTTGTAGGGGAACAGCACTGAGGCTCCCACCAGGGAATACAGGGTCAGGACCCAGGTCAGTACCTCAGCTGGCAGACAGGTCCAGCAACATGTAGCCCTGCCAGCTTGCTTTGTCCCAGTTTCACAGACAGACACATGGAGTTTCCATGCAATTTTGGCCAGCTCAGCCTTTGAACTACGCTTTGGGCTCACCCTGACAGCATGTAGACACACAGAAACGTACAGACAAGGCCTGATTTGGGCAAAGTCTGAGCAACGCTATTCACAGATAGGTTTGAATGGGCGAGCAGTCAGACAACACCTTCCATGACCCAGGGCTAGAAGGGTCCTCAACACCTTTCTGACAGGAGGTGTAAAAGTGTGTCAAAATATTTAGAGCACAAGGTTTGCAGCAGTCACATCACAGCCCCTTTTACATCCCTCAACAGAGGTGCATTTACAGGCATTTCCCTGCTCAATGATTTTTACAGAACAGTAAATAACCAACAGTGACAATGAATAAATATGTACTTGAGCTACAGAGCCACTTTTTCTTTCCTTTTTTTAACTTTTAGCTTGCCCAGGGGGCTCAGAGACCCCATGCAATAACCATGGCTCCTGCAACGATGGGTACACCGGGACAGGAGAGTGCAACTGCACCAGTGGCTTCAACGGGACCTCATGTGAGCTGTGTTTGCCAGGCAGATACGGCTTCAACTGCAGGCGTATGTTTAAGTTTCGTTTCCATATCCATGCCCATGTCAAGCCTAAACTTTGTCAACCATGAGTTTCTAAGTAAGCCAAGAAATGTTCCTACTGCACAGCAACATTTTTCCTGGGTGCCTCCTCACAGAGAAGGATGGCACAAGGTCTCAGAAGGCAGGAGAGGGCAGGGGGTGCAAAGGTCGTGTAGCTGTCTCTGCACAGCACCTCCTACCCTTATATGGAACATTAGTTACAGGGAATAGAGGCATAGCACACAGCAACAAGTGTTTTTAACTACAGCACAGCCTTCTACCCCACATAAAGCTTGAGACAGCATTTTAGCTGTGCAGTTCCTCAAAGATTGCAGGAGGCCAGGGCCACATACTACTTCTGCAGGGAAGAAAAAGGATGCCAAAATGAAGGCAATTTGTGAAGAAGGACAGTCAAAGCAACAGTTCACATAATCATCTTCTCTGCTGTTTCAGATGTAAGCTAGATGAAAGTAGGATCAATATCACCCTTTAGACTTCAATATTTGCCTGTCATAAAACCTTCAGATAAAAAGCTACATACAGCATTAACCCATCTATCCTAAGCATGTACACCTATACTCCTCCTGAGGCACATATGATAAGGGGTTAGAGGCTAGATATTTTTTTTAATGTATGCAAGAAAACAGGCTTGGACACAAATGTTCAGGATTATACCTACTTAAAACAAATTTATAGGACATCATAACAAAATGTATGAGCTGTTAGTCTGAAACCCAGATTATGATATCTAAGAGAAAAAAAATTTTGCAGCTCCTTATTTCTGATATATACTTTTGTCAGCCAGAAATTAAGTAACCAGGTAAAATGCAATAAAGCCAGAAAGTGAAACTCCCTTTCAGCAGGACGAGTTTTCAAAAACATCACTTCTACCAATTCTTTATCACTTTTTACTTTAAAAAACAATATTTAAGGAAGAGGGATAAGCAAGAAAGGATGCTACAGTATTACATTATAAAACAGAAACCCATCCACAATTCCTTAAGAAGGACTCAGAGCATAAGTCATTGTAGGGCCAAAAAAGTAGGAAGAAAAAACATCACCTATAGATTAAATTGCTCACACCTCAGTTTGCAGGGCACAAGGAGTAATTTCCCATTCATAAAAGGAACAGAAAGAATCCAAAAGTTTTTAGTCATAAAATTATCTAAATCTAAAATAAAAAAATTAAAGGCAACTTGCCTATGTTATACAACAAAGCTCACTAACCTCATATCCAGCTTCCTTACTCAGTCAGACCTTCTCCCACACAGCAGCCCAACACTGACCTTCCACACATCTTGCTATTTTCTGGCTTCCCCACAATTACCAGCTGCAGCTCATTAGGACTGATCCATCTGAGTCTTCAACCCAATCATTAACTCTTTCCTGCCCCAGTCCTTTGTGGAATTTGTTACTCTACCACAATGCAGATCAATACCCCTTTTCAGAGGCACATTGAACTAATGCCAGTTATAAAATCATAGGACCACAGGATAATTCAGTTTTGAAGGGGTTTCAGAAAGTCTCTAGTCCAACCTTCTTCTCAAAATAGGGTCAGTTCTGAGCTCATGTTTTTCAGTATTTAGCCTATCGGTATTTGCAAACCTCCAAGGACAGAGATTACTTAGCCAGTCTGGAAAGTCTGGATCTCTACCTGACTGGCCTAACCATGAAAAACTATGAGGGTAGACTCATGTAAATTACTGCTGGGTAAGAGTAGATATACATTGGCAGTCTAGGTGATGTTTCTCCAGTGAAAGTTTTCCCTCCTTCCCAACAGCAAGTCTGCAAGTGATCTCTCTGTGTTTCTTCTTCAGCCTGTGAATGCAAGAACAATGGGCAGTGTGACGAAGGATATTCAGGAACAGGACAATGCTTCTGTGAAACAGGATGGACTGGCCGGCTGTGTGAAACCAAGCTAGGTCTCTGCTTGCTCTCATCAGACTCTGTCACATGGAGCTAAGCGTTGAAAGCACTCACAATTTAACAGAAGGTTTCCATAGATAGGAGAGAGAAAGAGTTAATAATGTCAGAAGCCATTGGCTATGGGACTCTGCTCTAGACTGTGAACAAGTCCCTTCACCCACTGTCCCCTCCTATGTGATGAGAGAATAGGAGTTCCTATACCCTGCGGAAGGGCTTTGGGATATATGGTGGAATGTATCACCCAAGAGCTAAGCAGTCAAAAAAAGAAGTATTCTTTCACATTTTCCAGTCAGCAAGACTGGTATGAGCATGAAAAAAGGGCATTGTGATACAAAGAGCTCTTTCATTCGAGTTATTCTGCCTTTCCCACAGCTCTGCCGCCAGTGTGTTCCCCGAGCTGCTCCATCAATGCTGTCTGCACAGAGAACAAGACATGCCAGTGCAAGCCGCTGTACAATGGGGATGGGATCACATGCACAGGTGAGATCCCTCTCCCACTCGCAACAGGAAGGCAGGTTGTCCCCTCTTGCACATATGCATGCATGCAGTTACTGCCCAGCATGAAATGTCACCTATTGAACCTAAAAACTTCCACAGAGTAAAGAGTGAAAAAAAATTAAGATACATAGAGTTCTGTTTCTTTCTAAATAAGAAGGCTGACTTCTCGAGGCTTTACCGAGCAGGGGCAGGAGCAGGAGCAAGAAGCTCACTTCAGTCAGGTTTTGAAGTCAGCAGGGTTTTAAGCAGGGTTTCTCTTACAGAATTTACAGTTGGGCTCTATGATCTTAAAAGTCTTTTCTAACATAAATTGTTCTATGATTTTCTTTGATGACCTTAGTCAAGGAAGTTCCCCAGTAACAACGCTGCAGAAAGAGTTGTTCTTTCTCAGCCAGGTGTCTTGCATTTTCCAAAGTCAACCTGGCCAGACATCTGCAGGCTGATGTTGTTAAATCAAGAACATCCTGACAAGGGCTTCACAGCCCTAGAGGACTGCCTTCACAGAACTTCAGTAATGGCTCTGAAAATGGAAACAGCTTGGTTTTTTCTCAAACAAGTATTCTAATTGAAAGAACTGGGGAATGTTTGTCTTTTAGAAGAACATTGTCTTTTGAAGCAGACTTTACTCATGTCTTTTCTTTTTCCCATGCAGCTGCAGAACTTTGCCAACAAAACAACGGTGGGTGCCACAGGGCGGCCAATTGCACTCAACTCGGGGTGAAAGTCTTCTGTAGCTGCCAGAAAGGATACAAGGGAGATGGGTTTACATGCCTTCCAATAAATCCTTGCGCTGATGGGTTTAACGGAGGCTGCCATGAGCATGCCATTTGCACTCTCATAGGACCTGTAAGTTGAATTATTTCAGTCCACAGCAGTGAAGTCTGAGGCATTTCTGCCTGGTACCAGCAGAAGTCTTTGCTCTGGCTGGTTCACATTCTGTACCTCTCTAAGTCCCTGTTTTCTAAAACAATCTTTACTTAGCTCCAACCTCCTTTCCACATCAGTTTGGTATTCTTTCAGCTGAAGGGTGAGAAGAAGTTTGATATCTTGGCTCTGGGGAATGGGGTACCACAGAAGATGGGATATTTTGCATGCATTCTTTTTCTGTCCCAGTCTTAGCTCCCTCTAACTAGATATTTTATTTCCAATAGCAGTATGCTGGATCAAAACTAAATACACTTTGGAAGCTAAATAAAGAGACAGCTTGGAGAACACTGTCACTTTTTTGTTGGCTGGACTCAACACATAAAGCTCTGTAGCCACATGACAAAAATTCCATGATCTACATGGTCAATGTAGTTAAGAAAAACTTGTGCCAGTGACTTGATCCAGCATTTGTCCTGGTGCTTTCAAGATCACCTGTCCATCCCATTTTGGTGCCTTGCCTGAGCTGCCTTCCAGGAAGGATCTAGAAAAGTCTTACTGCTAATCCTTTCCAGCTGTCAACCATTGCAATCCCTGGATGTCAACAATTCCTGCTTGGTTTACAGTTCTCATTTATTACTATCAGTGGGCTGTTGCATTCCTTTCTTGCTTCCATGCCCAGTCATTTAAATACAATTGTGAGGTGTTTGCCATTCGTTTTTGTAAATTATGTGTCATATAACTCTCCAATGCATGTTATTAACTTTCTGGATGAAATTACACTGATGTTAATTCAGCAAAACACTGAAACTCACATAAAAATGTTTTGCTTAGTTGTTAGTAGCAACTTTCCTATTTCTCCATTCCTGCTTATATCGAGTGAACGTTGCTTGAAATAGCAGTGTTATGTCAGCTAAGCCTTTTTCATTCTCTCTTTGCCCAGAACAAACGTAAGTGCGAATGTAAAAATAAGTACATTGGTGATGGGCTGAACTGTACTGTGATGCAGCTTCCTCTTGACCGCTGCTTGCAAGACAACGGGCAGTGCCACCCTGATGCTGACTGTGCCGATCTCCATTTCCAAGGTGAGGATGGCACACCATGCACACCATCATCCCTGTGCCTCTGCACTGAGACCAGTGGCCAGGATCTGTACACTCACTCAGCCCTCTACCTGTGTCTCCTTGAAACAAAGAGAAGGATGCAGTTAGAGCATGTTCTTATGTACCTCGCAATATCAGATTTATGAAGCAGTATACAAGGACATTTGAGGCAGAAACCTTACCCCTAAGGAATCAATCTGTTCTACATTTCACGAAATTCACGGGTTTTTGTATGGCACAGCTGGCTCTGCATCCAGACATGGGAACCTCTTCAGGAAGAGCTGGTTCTTCTCTCTCTTTGCAGATACCACGGTCGGGGTTTTTCACTTGCGGTCTCCACAAGGGCAGTACAAAATGACTTATGAGAAGGCAAAGGAGGCCTGTGCCAATGAGTCGGCCACCATGGCTACCTACAACCAGCTGCTGTACGCACAGAAGGTGAGGCAGCCTCTCTGTGCCATACCCCTGGAGTGATTTCAGACACAGCATAAGAGGAGAGGGAAGGGCAAGAGGGCTGCTCCGTACTAATAAGCTTCATTTTCCCTCCCTTCCTTCCCCTGTCCCCCAGGGCATGTTTGGCTGGAAGCAGTTTTCAGACTGTTTCTTGGTTTTGTGCCTGCTTACACAGCACTGAAACCACTTGCCACGTTCTTGTTTCCAGTGATAGTGGGGCAAAAGGTAGAGTCAGACTTTCAGAGTGTTTTCATGAGGGTTTTAATTATTAGTGCCTCTTAAAGAAATGCACACTTCAGAGATATGCTTAGGTTAATTTATTTCTTTGAAGTCTCTGGGACTCTTTTCCCCAAATGCTGTTAAAGTTAGCAGACATATTTCCATGTGATTTTCCTTGACTGTGTTATAGACAATACATGACTAATGTCAGTGGGATGAGCAGCACAACCTGGGTCTGCAAAACTTCTTTTAGAAGAGTGGGTCAGACTGGCTGTCTCTTTCTGGCTCCTTCACGCCTATGGAAGGAAGACAGGCACTCATTGTTTAGAGACACCTTTAGCAAAATGCAAGTCTGGATCACAGCCAGTGCATCAATCTCCTTCTGCTGTGCAAGGAAATTCAGATTGCAGCCAGAGCTGCAGGTTCCATGTGTCCTGTAGTCTAAATATTTCCCTTGAAGCAGCAAGGTCAGCAATTGGGCTGGCTCCAGAACTTACTGACTTACTTTCCATGTTGACCTGGTTTGTCAGCCCTTCCCACACTGGCAAAAGGTGAGCTGGCACACAATGGAATTGCACATCACTTTTGGCTTTCATATCCACCTCTGATACTGCACTCAGGGAAGCTTTTCCAGAAAAGGCTCCATAGGTCCATACTGGGAGACACTGACTTACAGAGGAGCTCCAGTCTCTGCAGTCCCTTAGCATAGAGTTCAGCATAGGGCAGGCTGCAGGACAAACATGGACAGAGCTTCCTCAGACCCACAGAGAGTGCTGGCAGGAGGGGTGCTGCCTGAGTGTCCCAGAGGGATTGTTCATTTCATCCATAATTCCCCAGGCTCACCAGCCAGCTCATCCCCCTATGTTTTTTCACTTATTACTGCGTCAATGACAGGCAAGGTATCACCTGTGCTCTGCTGGCTGGCTAGATGGAGAAAGAGTGGGTTACCCAACTGGCTTCTCCTCCCAAAACTGCGGCTCTGGATACGTTGGCATCGTGGACTATGGGAGAAGAGCCAATCTGAGTGAAACCTGGGATGTTTTCTGCTACAGGGAGAAAGGTAAGAGAGTCCTTTGCTGCATCCCTTTGTGCAAATAGGAGAAGCAGCCCAGATTTGGGGTCCTTTCATCAGCTACAGGCTGCTAGATAGCACTACAAGAGACTCTACCTCTTTTTAACTTTAAAGGAAAAACTACATATAATCTTGCCTGCAAGATTTTTTACAGGCACAGAGCAGCCTAAAGCCTTATCAGAGATGTTGTTTGCTCATGCAGCTATCCGTGTTTGTACCTTTCAGAGGTGAACTGCACCTGCAAGCCAGGCTACGTGGGGGACGGCTTCTCCTGTAGTGGGAACTTGCTGCAAGTGCTCATGTCCTTCCCGACGCTGACAAACTTCTTGTCGGTACGGACCATGGCTGGTGCTGCCAAGGGGGCTCTGTGGGTTGTGTCTCAGTGTTCACTTTATGGCACAGCAAACACAGGTAAACACAGGACACTAGTGAAGCAAGGGGGAGTGGTCTCAGTCTACACCATCAAAATCACAACTTAGATACTATTTTTTGTTACTTGTTCCTCAGAGCTTTCCAGTTTTTGAGATGTAGTTATTTGGAATTAAAGTACAACTGGTACAACTTCGGTGTAAAGGAAATCCTGTGTACAACTGCTCCCAGCTTTTTAAGCATCACAAGGACCACAGTGCTTTGAAGCTTCATTGAATTGCTCCTGGGAAAAGGCAAAATGCTAAAAGGGTCCTTTTCTTGCCCCTACTCAGAAAGGCATTATGTGTAGCATCAGCCTCAAAGGCAACTTCTGCATCTCAGTCTAAAATGCGCTTATCAAATCAGCAGCTAAAGCTGTGGTTTGGATACAAACTGCCTTTGTAATGTCACTCCAGGGCTGCTTCAAATAGTAACAGAAAGTTTCTTTGTTGTTATTTGTACAGTCTCATCTTTTCCACTCTCCACACAGGAGTGCACAATTGCTCTTCAGTAAAACTGGGTTTTGTTTCTGCCTAGGACATTATGGCTTACTCCAACAGCTCTAGGAAGGGGAGAGAGTTCCTGCAGTACCTCACAGACCTGTCAGTGCGTGCCACTCTCTTTGCCCCAAATGATAGCGGCTTAAAGGAAAATGAGGTCAGTGGGGTTTTTTTTCTTTTTTCCTTTCTTGTTTTAATAACACTTTTTAAACAGTCACTTTGAGTTTATGTATCACAGTGAAATGTAAAATTAAAGTAAAAAAAATCTTAGTATGACGTGGCTTCTGTGTAACCCCATGTCATATAAACTGTGCTCTTGAAAGAGGAAAATGCATGTTTCCTTTTCCCTTCCCTTTCCATGGTTAAGAGTGGAAGGTTATAGAGTGTTCAAGTCACTACAGAGATTTCTCCACTGGGGATTTTACTTACCCAGTTATAAAATACTGTGCCTGAGATGAAGTCTGTTCCAGCTTATTAACATCGAGCACGGTTAGTTGTAGCAAGCAGAGCACAGTTTTGGTATTTCCCACATATAAAACCATCTGTTCCTATCTTAATTTCTGTGCTTATTCCTTTTATTTTTTTTCCTTCCTCCTTCAATCAAACATCGTCTCAAACAATTCATATGTGTTTATGCATTGGCTTACATCTGCAAGCTGTTTGGAATATCACTGTAGCTCATTACTTCGGCTCACGGTATAGGAGAGCAAAATCCTTTCTCCCACTGGAATTAAGGTACAGCCTGGTGCCAGCAGCCATCAGAGGAGAAAGACCCACTGTTTGCAAGCAGACTTCCAAATAATCTCTAATGCTGCTGCACTTGCTGCAGCATTAGTAGCAGAGAGGGAAAAAAGGTCACAGGCACTTAGCTGACTAGTAGTAAATCCAGAGAATTAATGAGATCAAATAACACTCTTTGTATTTTGCCCTCATTTGCAGACACTTTCCGGGAGAGACATTGAGTATCATTTATCTAATTCCAGTATAATATTTTATGAGGACTTGACCAATGGAACCACTCTTCTAACTCGTCTAGGGAAAAAACTCCTCATTACAAACACCAGGAGTCAGGAATATCCAGCCCCCACTGCTGCACAGGTACCTTTGTACTAAGTTTCCTGTCTTCATGTTTTTTCCCACACACACGCTGTACCCTGTAATTTTGTGACAAACTGATCTGGAGAGGAATTTGATAAGGTTAGAGTGGGCAGCAAGGAGGCACTGAATACAGAAGCCTTTTTCCTGCCCACAGACTGCAGGATAACAGCTAGCAAATTGCAACTTTACAGGTTTGCAAACAGCCTAGCTCTGACCCACAAAACTCAAAGGAAGCTGTTCAAGTGGCCTGCAGGAATGGCAGAATGAGGTTATGGGCTTGATTCAACCCTTCACTGAGCCTGGTAGGATTATGGGTGACAACTGTGTGATAGGTGAGAGCAGCAGCTTATCATGAAAGAATGATGGATCAGTAGCCTTCTTGGAGAGGCAGGAGACCCCAAAACAGCCTTGCTCATAGCAAAAGCAGACAAAAGAGAGGCTTGCATTTTTTATTACTATATTGGTGGAGTGTAAATATGAAAAAACTTACATTCTTTTTGCAAATGGAAAGTATTTTTTGACACATTAGGAGAATGCACCCTTTGATACCACACCCAACTGCTCATCTGTTATTAAGAAAACCCTTGCTGTTCAGGCTTTTCAAATGACATCTGTGACAGCAATCCCTTGAGACCAGGGCTGGGACTCTGCTGTGGGTGATGCTACCTGGATGAATACTGTAAAGATAAGAAGCTCTACATCTGTGGGCTTGTAGTTAAAACATGCTCTAGAGAATGATGCCTAAAATAACACCTGGGGCAGGAAGTGGATTTCATCAACACAAACAATGAAGAAGCAGGTGCTGTAGGAACAGGTGCTCAAATTATTCATCTGTTGCCTTTGCTCCTTTCCTACTTCCCCTTTTAGAAGAAAATCCTTTGGCATAAGAATTACTATTACACTTTTGAAACCACCTTATTCTAAAAAACAAATAAATGCCACCAATGCAGGACTTGCCTGTATCACTCATTAGCCTGCTAGGAACTCTTCTGGAAGACTTTGATCTGATTTTGGGTTAGAAGACATTTTCTGTAAAAAAACACCCAAACAACAAAAAAACCTGAAAACAACCACCACACACACACACAAAAGAGACCATCCAACATCTTTTCTTTAAAAGCTGGCAAAGGGAGGTTTTGAGCCCATTAACACACATCTTGCTCCTGCCCCACAGGGCTGGTTAGAAATCTCTTGGTTTTCCTCCTCCCTGGAGGACCTGAGCACAGTGCTGTTTGTCCAGCTGCAGTAAAGCTCAGCAGGGTGCTGGCAGGGGAGGCAGAAGTGGCAGCAGCTTTCCAGCATGGTCCAGGAAGCCAAGCACTCACGACACCCAGCATACACGGTTGGAACCCACAAATCTTTCCCCAGGGCCCTCGTAGGACAGCAAAAAGTTGAGGGAGAGGAAGGACATGAGGTGACTCTCCCACTGCTCTACATTGACACCACATTGAGCCCCTTCCTCCTTGGGCACAGAAAGTTACTGTATGCTCCAACAGCAGTGTACTACCTCCTTCCAGGGACAAGAGCAGGCAGCAGTTCCTGGTTCTGCTCACTGAGGAGAAACCACTTGGCTAGGATGCAATTGAAAGCAGGTGCCTATGAGCCTACCCTCCCAAAAGACAAACACAGGCTGGAGAGACTCAGGACCTGCCTGAAGCAGTCAAGGACTCCAATTATCAGTGGAGTTTGGAGAAATGTTGTGTTGGCCATGACTGATACTGTCCTGATAACCTCCCAAAGGGGGCCACCAAATAAACCGCAGTCGGTGATTCCACATCAGCACTCTGACCTAGCTCTCTCAGCCTGCAAACTCACATGGCAAGTAGCATTCTCAGCACAGAAAGCAGCTGCCCAGCACTCAGGAATAAAAGCACTCCTAGGCAGAGCTTGGCAATTGCACAAGCATCACAAAAGCCTTAACTTAGAAAGAGGGGGGAAAGGGAAAGAAAGAAAAATAAAGGGCAGAGCAATGCCTGAAGGCAATATGCAGATAATGATGACGCTACTTCATGCAAAGGAGAGCCATGAGCAAGGAGGCAATGATGTGAGCCCCATGTGTGTTTGCGCTCTTGGGGATGCAATTGAAAGTAGGGAAATAGTCTCGGTGTCTATTTTAGTCCCAAAGGGAGAAGGGTCAAAGGCCAGTTCTCATTCCTCTTTTTCCTGGCAGAACAAGATCCGATATGTGGACAGAAGTGCTATTGTTGAGTGGGATATAATTGCTTCCAATGGGATAATCCACATAATTTCAGAACCTTTAAAGGCTCCACCAGAACCTGTAAGTACAGAGTGACTTGGGGTTTTGGGGGTGACAGGAGGGGGCTGTGGCTTGTATCATCCTAAACTCATTGGTGGCATTAGGATGTTCCCAGCTTCTCTGCCACTTTTGCAGTTTTTCAGCTTAAAGGGGTACTTTCAAAGAGAACTAGAACTTGAAAACAGGGTGACAGTGATCTTGACTCAAAATGTTTCCATCTGAACAACTTCTTCCCACATTTATAAATTTATTTTCTTTATATAAAATAAGGGAGTTCATGACCTTAATGGAGATCTTACAAAGCTCCATTTTAGTTCTTCCAAGAAGATCTTCCAAGTTTCTAAGGGACATTGCTTATTCTTGCCCTGACATTCTTTCCTGTCCTAAACAAAAGTTGTTTTGAAAATAGGTATTTTTCACCTACATGAATTCCTGCAAAGGTCCCAGTTATCCAGCCATCCCCTTAGCCCACAGAGTTAATCCTACGATACCCTACTTCTCACTTTAGTGTTTTCTCTGGGCAACTTTCTCCTGTACAAACCAGCTTTCGATGTGCAGGCATTTTGCTAGAAGCCCACTAACGTACCTGCAAAATCTCAGTCCACAAAAACCTCTTGCAGCCTACAACTCTCAAAAGTAGGGAATAACCTACTTGAGTAAAAGCATCAATTACTACCTGCAAATGATACATAATTATAGGCAATTTCTGTCAGTCTGCAGCAGCATGGTACTAGTCTTTATACTACCTTTCACATGCCAGAGGGTAAATACATGTTTTCTAATATTTACCTGTCCAGCTGCACCATATAAGACAACAATAGGATTATTTTTATCAGAGTAAGCTTAATAATTTTTTTCCTAAGTAGAAGGCCACAGAGCTAAGGCATCATACGAAAAGCAATACAAACCTCCAGCTGTTTTCACTGCATCCTCACATGCCTGAATGTGAGCAGAGCACGATGCTTTGGGGAGACTGTAGCCTGAACGACTGCATGCCCTGGGACTCCTCAAACTTACCATGACCCCAAAACTGTCAGTCACCTTCATAATACCTGTCTGTCAGGCCACAGAACTGCAGAAGGCAAACCAAAATCAGAGCCTAGATGCATTTCTTCTCTTCAAATTAAAGCCAGATCATGTGTGAATTTTTTTCAGTTCTTCATCTACATATTTAGTAAAATATTAATAAAAATTACATACAGGTACATGGATTGGCACTTTATTGACTGAAGAATAATTCCAGAATAAAGGCTTTGCGTGTGTTGGGGCAAGAAGATCTACAGAAGGCAGGTGCTGGGCTCCTGGCAGAGGCAAACCCAGCCCTGCAACCCCTCTGCACAGGCCACCATCCCTCTGACCAGCAATGAGACAGGCCCAGGTCTCAGATGCAGTCCAGTGCTCCCAAAAAAATCTAACTGAAAGGAGGTAGTGGTTGATCTTTCCTCCCAACTAACAAGACAAGAAGCCTTAAGCTGCATCAAGGGAGAGCTGCATTGAATACTAGGAAAATATTCTTCAGGGAAAGGGTTGTCAAGTGTTACAATGGGCTGCCCAGGGAAGCGACAGAGTCACCATCATTGGAGGGCTTTAAAACCATCACTTTGGGACATGGTTTAGTGGTGGATTTGGCAGCGCTGGGTGAATGGCTGGACTCAATCTTTTTCAACCTAAATGATTCTATGTTTCTATCAAAAGGCCACATTTAACTGTCTCTAGGGAACACGTACCAGGAAACTTGAGCAGAAGAGCAGTCCAGCATTAGGGCATACTTCAAAGGGATACTGCATGTGCTTGGGTGTTGGAAGGTGACCACTTTCTCTCTTGCTTCCAGGCTCCTCTCCATGCCAGTAGAGGAACAGGAATATTCTTTGGCATTTGTCTAGTTACTGGAATTGTGGCTCTTATTGGATATTCCTACCTCAGGTTCAGGAAGAGAAACATAAGCTTCCAACATTTCAAGGTAGGTGGCAGGCAGGAACACAAACCAGGGGTGCAGTGCTTCCCTAGACCCATTGCACCTCCCAGACTCAATCTCAAATTTCTCCAGGCATTTTTTTAAGTTAGGAACATTCCCCATCGCTTCTCACTTGAACTGTTCAGACTGAGACACGGAGAAAGTGGGGAAGGTTCCCACACTTGTCTTGGGTACAAGCTTACATTTGCCCCCAGACATCTCTATCCAGAGTACCCAATGGGCTCCTGCACGCATGGAAACTTCCAGCACCAAGGACTGGCCAAAAACTTATTTAACTACACCACACCAGGGCAGAAGCCTTTGCCTCACCAGAAATATCATCTTTAGGGAAGCAGGAAATTTCAACCACTGAAAGGGCACCTGCTCTCTTTTACCTCCTGCATGGCATTGCCCATCATTTGGTTGCTCTGGAAGTTGAACCTGACCTTTTTCCTATCAAACATTTCAAAAGACAAGCAAATTTAAATGACTGGAGGAATGAAAAGTGCAGATTTTTACACTGATGCCATCTCATGCTTGACTTCTTTTAAATACCTTTGCTATTCTCATGGAGCATCGTGATCATGCGAGACAAGCCAGCAACAGCCAAAGCTACCCAGAGATGAGAGATGACAAAAAATGTTACAAAATACACAAGAACCAATCCAAAAGAAAGTCTGCCTAGAAGTAAACAGAAATCCTTTACAGTTCTAACATCTCCTTATAATGTGAATTATCTTTTAGAAACAAAACACATGACCCAAGAGCCAAGGAAAACATCTATATTTTTATGTAGTTGCAAGGAGAGCACTCGGGACCAACCAGGTACTTTCCACCCCAGGCACAATGTCAGGGCCACACTTCCTCTCCCATTCCTTGCTGAGGTTTAAAAATAAGAAGAGAGATGAAAATCAGTGTTAAGCGTCCTGAGATAATACAACAACAACCCAAAACACAGTTCATGCTCAGAAATGCTGATTTAGACGATAAAGCCAGTTCAGTCACAATACTGCACCAGCTGGTAATGAAGCTTAAGTGCCCCCTTGTTAAGCAAGCTTGTGTGCTTTTTTGTAGTCAGAAGATGACACCAACACAACATCACTGAACAAATCACAGCCTTCAAATATCACCAACCCCTCATATGAAAGTTCTTCTGGACTGACTCTACCAGAACCTACTTACGATCTTTTTTCTGTAAGTGTTCATTTCAAGATTGAGAAACTACTCATAGAGGTTAAAGAGGCAATGACTTTATGAAAGGAAAGTGTCTATTTGGAAAAAAAAATAATTATTTCAAGAAAATAACATTTAGGTTCCTTGCTTTCCTATCTCACCATTGTTTGAAACTGGGTTGTCTCACTTGTAGCAAAATTGAGGCTGTGGCCCACAGCTGTATCTCCAGTCCATCTTCAAAGATTGCTGAATTATACTGGATTACTGTTACATGTCTATACAAATTTCTAATTCTGTCTTCATGTCTCCTTGCTGCAAACACAGCTGAGTGCTATGCCAGCACTCCAAAGAATCTGAAACACAACAGAGACGGGGCTGGGAATCAAGAGAAGGAAGCATTAAGTCAAGAATATCTGAATAGTTCCAGCAATCTAACTTAATACCCTCGTGTACATGCAGAGTCTAAAATCAAAATACACAATTTTTGCATCCAGTAAAGTCTTGCTTAATGCAAAAATGTTGTGTGCTGACTCTGCCATCTGTACGGACAAATTTGCCAGAAAGTTACTTTCATTTCTTAATGCAATGTTCAAGTCCTTTTTTCTTTTTTGTTTTATTTTATAGGATTCGGATGACCAACAGCTTGTGATGAGTGGTCCTCATGATCAGGATTAAAGACTAGATTTGGCATTAGTCAGTTATTAAGAACATTCCTATTTACACTTACTGTGGGAAAAAAAGACCTACAGCTTACAAGGAATAAAATCTCATTACAATTTAAAAACCAAAAGAGCACAGCTTTATTTAAGATCCAGTCTATATAGCTCATAGAATTACCAACCTCTGGCAATATCTGAGCTGTACCAACTATGAGTGCTAAATGCAAACTGAATCTCAACTAACATAACCAGAAGTAAACAGATTCCTCTTGGAAAATTAGATGACTTTCACTAGCTTGCTATTTAACTGCTTTTATTTTAAAATGGCCACAAACACACAAGGCTGTTAACTTGGCAAATACCCTAAATTTCTTAGTTCTCTAAGTCTGTGCTTCCATCATGGCTCATTTATACCATGAAATAGAGTGTGTGTTAAATCTCTATTTTAAAACTGAAGGGATTTTTTTGCTAGTTTACTTTCAAGTAAGATACTTAGCAGCAGGAAATGCAACCCTCCTGTCTGCCCTGCTTTCCTCCTCTAGCTTTTCTGTCTTTCCTTGAGCTTGGCTGTGTTATGTTTACATCTCATCTCACTGTACAAAGGGAAGTAGTCACAGAGGCAGGTTTAGCAGGAAATGCAGAGAATATGAGAGCATGCAAATGGTAATCCATCTTTACCTGAACCATTTTTGTGACAAGCAGACAATGAATACGAACATCCCCCGACCGTGCAACATCTACATTCAGCTTTTTAGGTCTCAGAGGAGCAGAAGCTGCTTCTTCACATACTGTGTTTTTATAAGGCACAGCAGTAACAGCTGTGACTGTCACCACACATTTGCTTCTATTAAAATGATATCATACAGTGAGACCATGAAAGAAACAACAAAATAACAAGAAAAGGAAGATTTTCTTGCTGGCAGCAGTAACATCCCTCTAATGTGTGGGGGTCATTAGGTGGTGCCACCAACTGTCACAACAAGGTATGCAGGCAAATCCAGGGTTGTCGATGCGGCTCTCCAGCACAGCAGAGAATCTAATATGTAAATACACCTGGATGAAACAGACAGATGGAAGAAATTTCCCAAACTCCTTCCTCTCCACCCTACACGTGCCTGTCTCTTTTTAAGTCTGTTAGAAAGTTTAAAACACAAACACACACACGCATATAAATATATATATATACAGGAGGATTTTCCCCACAGGATTTTGCCATTAATACAACTCATGTTCTTCTCTTCTCCCCAGTCACCCAAAACACTAAGGCTCATAGACACCAGAAGATAAAGTCCAAGCATTTATTTTTTTAATAATCATTAAATATCACCAAAAAAAAGCCCCACAGTTCATAAAACTGTTCTTTTACTTACAGACTATTCACCTCTCTGTTTTTGATAGAACAGAACAAAAATTTTTTCTTGCTTTGGCAGACAAATAAACTATACTCCCAAAATTAATAAAAGGAAACATTGCCTTTTAAACATGCTCAAAAATCTCTTGGAAGTCAGCAGCATAACAAGGTTAAAATAAGTAATGCAGTGTGCCAAGGTGAAGTCATTAAAAAAATGCAATACATTTTTAAAAGAAAAAGAACCGGATTCTAGCACTGAAAAATGAATAATACACTTCAGTATTCTCACTTAAGTTCATATTATGTATAGTTGGGTTGTTTTAAAGAAACACAACCCTCCTACATTTAAATTTTTTTCATGCAATGTTGTTCATTTCAAGAAGTCATGCAATATAAACAATATTTTACTTGAGTTGGCTGTTGAAACATAGTTAGGTACAGAAGTTTGATTTCTAAGTTAAGAGAAAGGAAGGGTGAGAGAAGAAAATAATCTGGAAATGTGTATTATTTGGATGACACCATCCAAGCTAATTAAACTGTTCCCGCTTAACACAGGAAACAAATTAAGCTGACTCCTAGCCAGCTTTTACAGAATAAACATATAATCAACAAAACATGATCAAATTCAGTAGCACAGAACTGAGTAGTAAGATGCTGGTAGAAAGATGGAGAATGTACAGTAGTTGGGGGGGGTTGGGTTTTGGTGGGGTTTTTTAAAGAGTGAATTGAAATCTCTGGAGCATGAGAGGTGCTACACACATGTAACACCAAGTTCAGTTCCAACTGATCATTAGAGTAAAGAAATGAAGGCAAATCAGAATATTTCCATCTCCACACTTCATTAAGAATTTATGCTAAATATTTCTTGCACAGCCCCACCACCAAGTCTCCTGATAGTCTCAAACTAGCTCCCTGCAAAACTTTATCTTTTAATTCCAGCAAAACAGCAGGACAGTCAGATGAAGTTGCTCAAATATATCTTCATCTGTTTAAATATAGACACACTTCAGGCGAGTTGCATGTCAAGTTTGAAATAGGAAGAAAATTACAAAATCTATCACAACCCTCGAGGACTTCATCCTGATTTCAAGCATAGAGGAGAACTACTTATAAAATTGTGCAGGCTAAATTGGAATACATTCTTTACCTTGCAAACATGCTTTTAAAAACATGAAAGATACTGTATATGAAGTTCAACTTAGCTACTTGCACATAATACAGATAGGTTAACATGAAAAAAAAAAATAGAAAACTTTTGGTCACCAAAAGTTTGTTTTCATGACAATCATCATAGAAAGCAAATGATATTCCAAAATGAAATTAAGAATATCAGATGCTATATATTTTGTTAATGCATGCTTTTAAAAACCAAGCCTTTAACAACTAAAATTTGAAAATTATTAATCATATTATGCCTGCTATAATGGCTTGTTGAGAAGCACCAGTTTAAAAAAAAATCAAAACATTTACTTTGGATCCAGAGAAATAAAATAATTCTTACTTAAAAACAACTATGTAGCAGTCCTATAAAGTGCCTGTTTGAGGAAACACATCAACAGATGTTTTCCTTGTGCAAAATAGACATTTTTCAGCTGAAATCTTTGGAATATATATGCTACCCAGAGTTTGTGTTCACGCATTACCTTCTATTTCAGTAATTAAATAAAAGTCCTGATCTGCATTGCCAAGACTATTTTTCTTTACGCAAAATGTCCACCACCACTAATTCAGCTTTCAGGGCTTGAGCTAAAAACATGTCAACAGAAAACTCTGGGTTTCATTTTCTCATTTCTTACTTTTTCTTTTAACTCCTTTGCCCATTGTGCGTATTTACTTTGGACTGTAAAAATCCATCACTGAAGGCTGTGTGAAATACATTCTCTCCTAGAAAACAGCAAAACCACATTGCACACAGCACTGTAATAAGACATTGATAAAATTTTTTAAAGCAGCATTTAGGATCAAACTAAAGCGTGACACAGAGACCCGTCTCCACTTCAAAATGAAAAATGCAAGACCTCTTGAAATTACTCTGCTGTTAGAGAGGGGTATTTGAAGTGGTTTGAAACTTAGAAAGGCGCCTACAATTTAACAAGAGGAATCTGGAGCAGCCCAAGCTACTGTGAGTTACAGTTTTAGGCTCGGGTCCATCTGCAGCCAACACAAACATTACAAGAGCAGAAAGTGCACAGACAGGAGAAAGTGCTCATCAACATGAGCCTGCCTGTGCTGCCACCCCTGCAGTGCAGCAGAGCCACACCAACACTACTGCCCTCAGCTCAGCGAGGTAAGGCTCTACCCACAGCAGCAAGGAAAGGTACAGGGTGTACACCAGCCCTCTCAGTCTCACCCCAAGATGGTTATTAACTGTTTATCACTGAATTACTAATACTGGATTTAAGCTTTTCAATGCCAAGATCCATTAGAGGCTCCAGGTGGAGCACTGAAAAGGACCAGAAGTGAGAGTATGGGTATTTCTTTGTAAACCACAAGGCTGCAGATCAAAGTTTCCAAGGAACTAACAAAAAAGGACCACCCCAGAACACCACCAATCCTTCCCCTCACATATGCCCTCCCTCCTGGCCCACTGCTGTTTTGGCAGTCCATCATCTCTTTTGTTTATAAGAGAAGTTTTCACATGTCTGAGCAGGAGAGGAGAAAACAGGAGAAAAAAACAATTACAATTCTTAGGGGAATAAGTATGAAATGCATCTAAACCAAGGTAATAGATTTAAGAGACTTAAATAAAATACATGTACATTCAAAAAAACCCAAGATGTATCTGTCCATTTTAGAGAAGAGCCATCAAAACTTTTATTTGATCTGAAGTCTCTCTTGTAGGAAAGGTATTCTGAATGTACCAGTGCACAGCTGGTCTGACCAGCCAGGAAGTTCATGCTGCAAAGGAGTCCTTCTTGGATAAAAGGTGTAGTCAGGCTCATAGTTCAAGAGACAACTCAATGATGCCATGTAGATATCTGCGAATCTAGAGAGACGTCTTAGGAAATAAGTTGGATTCTCATCAGTTCTGAATATGCTTCCAAACTGGGAGTTGAAGAAATTCCTGTTCACCTCCCTGTCCCCCCAAAAGAGAAAACAAAGACAACAAAGTGAGCAGACCTGAACACACCTCTTAACTAGCTGGCATCCAGATGAAGCCAGCAGTTCCTATAATCTGTTCTGTGCATTCTTCTATTGCCATTGTACTTCTGAACACTTATGTGCCACAAAAAGTTTTTCGCCTCTTGCACACAAGTAGCCCAGATCTAGAAACCAGACTTGTGAACAGATCTTCACACCTCTCCCACTAAGCCCAGAGGTAAGTTGCTTCTGACATCAGAAATATGACCTCCAGAGCCTTCTTTTCTAGAGACTCTGAAAGAAGACTTTTACCTCTATCTAAATTCTAATGACACTCACTTGTCCCAAAGATAAAAGATGTCTTAAAAAAAAAAAAATCAAAGATTTTGCTTAATGAACACAAAATGTTTAAACACATCTTGGAATTAACTTCTGTCATTAGTCGCTGCCAAGTATCATTCCCATTTTGTTTCCTTCCATGTTTCTGGGGAAGGCTGCTGGCATTGTCAATTGCACACTGCACACACCCTGCATTTAGGGATTACTCCTTCATGCTAATAGATTATTAGGACTTTTAGCCCCATTACCTGTCTTTTGATAAATCCACTGCTAAATCCAGTCCAGTGCAGAGCCATTTTTATATATTCTAAAATCTATTACAGATAACGTGAAGAAACCATCTAAGAAATTGACTTAAGTCTTGACAAAGAAATACATATTTTAATTGTGCAGAAGCTGTCTAATCAAAATTGAAAGCTGAATACAGAGAGAGGAGAAACAAAATGAGAAGGAAAAGTATTTGATCCGATCTCACCCCTTCATGCAGAAAAGCAACATCTTTTCTATAGGGAAACAGGGGTTCACATGAACAAGGGGCCAGAGGAGAGAAGAGCTACACAAGAGACAGCTAGAATATCACGTTACAAAAACACTTCATATGGTCTGTAACTACAAAGGAATATAAATTAGGGATGGAGAGAAACCTGTGGAAGACATTACCCTTGGCTATCACAAAGCACATTGCAATGTCTTAGTCTCCTGTGTCTTACCTCAGCTCCTTTCTTTCCTTCTTCCATTCTTCTAAAATCATCTGAGAATCAGGATCACGGTGAACCTGGAATGTAAAGTATGAAAAACCTGTAACTAAGGATAACCTTTGAATTTAGGCTTTTCATTAATAAACCCTTATCAGCTAACAGGTCAGGAGCAATACTTCAGAGATCAGTACACAGAAGTTATCCACATGCATTTTAAAGAACCAAAAGCAGGAACTGATCCAGGCTGACCAGTGGGGAAGAGGAAAAGATTTTGAGAAAACTCATATTAACTAGCCACAGAAATACAGTAATTGCATTTATTTAAACTACAACAGTGAGACTGAAAGCACTTGCATCATCAATGTCCAGGATTTAGAAACCTGGCCCGATCCCTTCTATACAGAGCTGATTATACACACGCAGAACAAACCTGCATGTGTTCCAATAATCCTGTCAATGTTTGCAGCCAAGTCATGGTTTGAATGTACTTCTCTGTGTTCATGATTTTAATCTCTGATCGTAACTCTGGAATAATTGCACCAGTGCGCCAGCCATGCTTCAGGGTCAAGTCCTATTAACAAGAATTACAAAATACAGGTATTAATCTTAAAAAGAACTACTTAAAAGAACTGAAGAATTTAGCCATTGTTTATCTGAAAGGGGAGCTAATTGCTTCTTATGTATAAACAGAAATATGAAACAGTGGGACTCAACTGTGTCAAGAGACAATGGAAATTAATTTCAGATTAAACTTCAAATCCTGTATTTTTGAAGGGAGGGATAAAGAACATAGAAGCACTTGCAAATAGACACTAAATCATTAGGTTTAAAAAAAACAGCAGGAAATTCCTCTTGTAGATGAGACCACTTCTGTGGGAAGAACCTGGAGGAACCATGTGTTGGGTTTGTGGGATTTACCCACACATTCAGCTGACAGAAGGCTCCTACCAGGAGCCCCCTTTATTCAAGCTCCTCCTGACAAGTACAACACAAGGCAGCTGCCACCTGTGCTCTCTTCTCCCTTGTGCCAGAGTAGAACACAGCTGCATCCTCCTTTTTTTGGTCCTCAGTCTTCTGAGGCACCCAAACTTGCTCTTCAATTTAAAAGCAAACTGAGGAAAAAAGAATTAACATCTGCTGCCGCTGAAACACATTACTGCAGCTTGGCAGTGGAACAGTCCTACCCAGGCATTCATATGAGATCAATTAAAAATACTCAAGTGGTGGTCACTTACCCTAAAATAACAGTACATTTGTTAGTAAGGTGGTAAGGAAATGGTTGGATAGTGGGGATACAAACCAGAGCAAGATCTTAGGAAGAAAGTTCACCATTAGTGACAGGAAGATTGCCTCTTGCATTCAAAACTGAAGTTCATTCGGCTCCTATTACACTTGGCAGTAAATGTCACTCAAATTATGCATATCCTGTATATGTGGATATCTGTGTTTACTCTGTTACATCTGATACTATCAGTATTTGGATCAGGAATACTAACTCACACATTTCTGACCACAGTTAGCAAACAAGTTAAATGCTACAAGTCAGGTGGAAAATAAGATTGGCCTTTTAAGGCAGCAATGTTCTTCACTATTAAAAAAAAAAGCAATATGGCTTAATCACCAACCAAATTTTGTTCTATTTCAAAATTTCAAATGAAAGTGTGCTATAATTGGGGAGGAAGAGATGAAAACTCATAAAAAGCATCTTCTTTTATCTTATCTTATTTTGTGAAAGCAAACTACTTACTGCCAAGTCACTGTAGATGTGGTCACCAAAGTAGAGAACCTTAGAGCCCCTCCATCCAGTAAGCTTCAGAAATTCATACAAATTACCCTGCACAAACAATGACATGTAAACTGTAGTGGCATGCAACTTGCAACTTCACAGGCATGAAAAAGGAACTTAGTACACCCCTAAAAATATTTTCATATCATTAATCTTGTCCTCAGTTTATATACGTATTATGAAGCCTAAATTTTACAAGTGATTTCAATAATGTACTATCGCTTCAAAAAGAGATTACATACAGTGCCAACAATTAATGTCTGCAACTTCAGATATTAAAACAACTCTCTTAAAGAATGTATCTACATTTTAGAAGCCTTTATGATATCTAAAGAAGCTTGGGAATCTAGGAAATGGCTATTAAATCTGAAGCAAAAGAGTTCACTGAAAGCTTACCTGTTTGTAAATCTGACCTTTCTGCAGCTTGTGAATCTTGTCCCAAAGCAAAACTCCCCTTTCATTCACCTTCCGGAACGGTCTAGAATAGATACACAATTCTTATGTTGCTGCCACTTCTTAGGAGATTAAAATCTTAACATTGAAACAGTTCATCTCTCAAAAGGAGAACATGCTCTCTAGCACCTGAACATTTTGTAACAGAAAAAGCATAATTAATTTCCATTTTAACCAGTGAAAAGCAACATCTCTCTCCAGTATACCTATGATGTTTCTTACAGAGCTTGAGAAAAATTCTGTTGAGAAGTAAAGCAGGGACCCCACACAGAGGGGAAAAAACAGCACAAATTGTCTTGCCACTGAGAAGAAGAGAACACAAAACAACTAAAGATATGTAAGAATCTTGCCAGTTTTTACACCTAAACAACTGAAAAAGAAGAGGACAGAGGACTGGAGGCAAGACATGCAGTAAAGTTCTTCTTAAAATTAAATAAAAAAAGTAAAAGGAAAAAAATTTCCACCTCCCTCTATCACACTTTCAAATCATAATCACACATAAACAGGTCTCTTTCATATTTAAGAATAGTGCAAGCACATTGCAAATGTGTTTACTTAATTGAACTAGTCCAAATATTCCAGTCTGTCATATCATGGGTGACTAAAAAACCAGAACCAGAAACATTTCCAGCTAAGGGTCTGATTCTGAAAGGCATCAGAATTATTCAGGCTTATTAAGAAACAAGCACACTTCAAAAACTTACAATCAAGATGCCATAAACAGCATCTGTGACCCTAACTCACTCCAGTAGGCCTGTGATAGCTCCTGAAACTTTCTTAGGTAAGAAATGGTAAATATTTTGACTTCTGAATTGGGTGCTCCTGCATTTTGTAG
>WEKX01020926.1:216105-235810 GCA_013390025.1 Pitta sordida | reverse complement strand
TCATCAAGTGCAATTTCATCTTATATTGCAGACAAATTAAAATATTGGATAACACACCCTCTACAGCTTTATATGGAATAAGTTGCTTGAATCATTCTTTACTGACTAAACACCCACCTTCGCTTGTCATTGAAGAAGTTTGGTTTATCAGCCTGTACAATGACCACATCAAAGAGATCCCTCCAGTCCTTGCCAACTATGAACCTCATGCCTTTGTCTCTAGAAAGGACAGAGGTATTAACAACGAAGCATAACAGAAGTGCAGTTATCTGTGCAACATAATGAATTACATTGGAGAACTTCATCTTCCCCATCCTTTAAAAACCTATGGTTAAACATAATGAATTACATTGGAGAACTTCATCTTCCCCATCCTTTAAAAACCTATGGTTAAACAGCAAACAACTGTTCACTTACACAAAGCTGCTGGGACTGTTAGTGATGAGAAACATCTTCTTGCCATGATCAGCCAGCTTTGCTAACACTGCACGAGTTTGCTCGGCATAGCAGATGTATTTCTCTGCGAGAATCAAGGAAAACAGTATTAACTGAGAAAGTTTTTCTCAAGAATTTTCTCTGCATTCAACCAAGGCCTCAGAACACAAGATTATACTTAACAAATGCACCTTTAACAAGTGGAAACTCTTTCAAGGTTTAAATATGGAAGCCAGAAAGATCAGCATGCTATCATTGAAAAAAGCTTTGATAGATTATTCCATTACTACTTACCAATATCTGCTTCAATTGCTCTGTACATTATTCCTTTGATATGGACATCCCTGATTGAATCCTGTAAGGAAAACAACAGAGCACTAAAAAACTTTAAAACCTCCTCAAATATAAAATCCATGCTCACTGCACAGCAGTAGTAATTTGTTTTTAAAACAATTCCTTTCTCAGAACTGCACTTCACAGAAATGCCAGGTAATGTTCATTATATATCTATGTCACCACCAGACAAAGACTAAGCCTCTCCTGCAAGACACTAATTTCGTGATTTTGGGAAGGACAAAACTGTATAGCAGAGGGGCTGTTCCACGTAACTACCATGAAAGGTTGCTCAGAAGGGTGAAGTGGGGTGAAAGCCCTCTGCAGAAGGAGCCATCAGAGATTTCTAGTGACCTTTGGAGCAGAACACATTCCTTTCTTCTTGAAAAAAAATATCCCTGAAAGATTTTAGATTACAGTCCCTCACAAATGCTCTGGTTATTTAAATAAGGAATTTATGAACAGATTAAAGAAGCTAAATGCTTGAGCAAAGTACTCATAAGGTGCTCTGGACATGTTTAGCAGCTCTCCTGAGCCAGCTCTGCACCAGCCAGCTTTGCTTAGAATAGTGATACTGCCATTTTGGTAATTACATGGGCAATGCCCTCAAAATCCTCAAAAATATCAGTACAGGGCTTCCAAAATGCTGGTAATGCTGAACAGTGCAGAAATCTCTACACACACTTCAGCAGAAACTACAAGAACTAGTTTTCTGATGATGTAACCATAGACAGAAGGGAAAATTACTCTGGAGGTCAAAAGTTGCTTAAAATTCCTCTGATCTACTTGTGAAAGTAAGGAACTCAATATTGGAGTGTATTACATGTGTTGAACAACAACACAAGTTTAATATACGGGCATGATCTCTTCTGTTCTTACACAGCCATGACATAAAATGATCTCTGCAGAACACATCCTGAGGAGTCAAGAGGATCTAATTACTCTAGACTGGTACTAGAATTTTCTGGAGGAGGAAGAGAGGTAAACAGGTAAACTAGATCGACCAAGAGCATGAGACAGCACATGATTGTATACCAGCTAAGATGTAGAGGCAACAACTGAAAGCGCTAAACTGGAATTCCCTATTACATTCCTAATAGTGAGGGAAAGGATATGTTTAATAACAATCAAAAGAAGTTTTAGCAACTTACACAAAGTTTTTCACTTTCCTCCTATCCACCTCTCAAGCATACTAAGAGAACAACAGCCCTACAATGTCAAATTTCAAACGAATTTCAAATAATTCTGTTCCTTTTCCAAGCTCTGTCTTAATTTTACTTACATTTTTACGGTTGTATAGCAATAATTACTCCTTACAAAACCTAAGGTGAAGTATTTCACTGAGGATGACACTACAGGTGGAAGCTTCCTGAAGAACTCACAGAGAAGATGCACAAATATAGAGATTTACCTAAGTCTTCAAAGCTACTACCTTGACATCTTTGTATAGATGAACAGGTTCATAGTCTATGTTGTTTTTCAGAAAATATTCATTCACACAAGAAAGAAGTGTCATTTCCGGCAAGGAGAATATATCCATGAACTGCTTCATAGTGTTTCCTTGTGAGCTCTACAGCAGTGGGAAGAAAAGGGAAGAAAAAAAAAGGTCAGGCATTTCTCAGATTAGAACACTCTCATTCATTCAGTAAAAACACTTCAGCCTAATTGCAGTAGAAGATGGCTTTTGCCATCCCTGTTCACATTACTTCAGATACTTAATCAAAGGTGTTAGTTGAAAAAGTATCTCCAACAAAATTGTTGTTATTAATTCTTCAAATAAATCCAACTCATTACTCTTAAAAACAAAATTTTAATTCATAAAAACAAGGCAGCATTCAGTTAAAAGTTAAGAAAGGTCTTAAAGGTCCTCACTAGAAATCTGCACTTCTGCAAATAACTGGCACACTCAGTATTGTGATGGGGGTGGAGTCTTTCTTATTTTGGGGGGTTTTTTTTAGTAAGTGATTAAGATTGCAAAACAATTTAACCTCCTTGAAATAATAAAAAGTTGTAAGAATCTACAATAACTAATGGAGGAACAGGGGAAGAGATTGTAATACATAGTCTGCAAAAGCTGTAATAGTTAAGTTTCACAAAAGTAAAGAATTTCATTATACAACAGCAAATACAACTCAAATACCTCTCATAAAGAAGACAAGTAATGCAACCAACTCAAGATCACTGAAAGAATAGTTGAGATTGCAAGAGACCTCTGAAGGTCATCTTGTCCAAGCTCCTGTGTTTCAGTTTGTGTCCCATGCCTCTCATCTTGCCACTCTCCTTTCCAAGACCAAAGAAAGTACAGACCTAAAGAGACTAAAGCATCCCACAGGGAATGCCAGGGTGATATTCACAACTGCTGCAGAGACCAGATGCGGGAATTCTAAATTCAGTTCCTTAAAATAAGAACAAGTGCAAGAACAATGAAATGCTTCATGGCACAAAGATGGGCCTTTCATGTCAACAAGGAATTAATGCACATCAGTAAAAGGTGTAAAATAAACCTTCTCAGTATGAAGACAGCACCATTCTTCATTTGGGAAAGAGGAAGGGACCTACCAGCAAAAACATCAACTTTTCAAGAAAATCCGATCCTAAGCTTAAATGTTTCATCTTTTATCAGATCCTCTTACTGTCACTCTGCCAGTCTGCACAGAGGAGATGCCTCCATACATTTACTTGCTGCTACATCAGTCAAGCCATCAGATCACCAGGAACAAGTACACAGCCTGAACCAGATATGGTTCATTTCCCAGCCTTTATCAGATTTGCTGTGCAACACAAAGCAAGTCACTTGATTCTCTATGTTCCACTACTCTGGATGTACAACTGGGTAAAGGAGAAGTCAAAGAAGAAATTACAGTGAGCAGAAGAAAATTTTAAGAGTGAAAATTCCACATCTAGCACTCTAAGTCAAGCATATATTGAGAAAATATAAGCGCCAGTTATAATGAAAACAAAATTTAAACCCCATTACTCTCACACCAGAGAAAAAAAATTGTGATTTTACCTTTCCATAAAAGTCACTCATTTGTTCTAAAGGGACATGGGAACCATCATACATTGCAATGACTTCTTCATCTGGCACAACACTGAGGCCTCTGGAAAACAACACTAGGTTTATTCCAAAGGTCAGTAAAATTTTCAAGTAATCAACAAAGTCTGACATATTTACACTTAGATCTGGACCTTATTAAAATTCTAATAATATCATACGAACACTTGTGTCTATAAGCTAAAATAGCATCTTTCCTTACTGAACAAATAACATTTTAATAGGCTGATGCACACAGAACACACATTCCAATTTGAAATCCTTTTTACTTTCTTATGGGAAAAGAGCTAATTAGTCTCCACTGAAATTATGCCTTAAGGGTTTGTAAGAAGTAGTTAGAGCTTCCAGCTTCTTGACACAAAGTAATTCCTTACTCTGGCTTTCCTTCATACAGCATCAATGATGTGATAGTGTTTAAACCACATTATTCTGCACCATGACCCTGAAAATTCAAGGGAAAAGTATACACAACCTTTAAGTAAAAAAGAATTTCTTTTAAACTGTACCAACAGTTCAGTTTCACAAAATCTAAAATTACTTCAAGGATGGTTGATAAGTAATTAGTAAAACAAAAATATAATAACAAATGGGGCAGGGGGTATCATCTCTCCCCAGAGTTTCTTTGTGAACTATTAAGAGAGTAAAGGCTTTGGTTTGGTTTCAAGTGTTTACAGCATCAAGCATCTTTTAGTAAAGCATCTAAAAGACTGCAGGCATGCCAATACTCTCAGCAAAGGAGACAGAGGTATTGAGGTTATGCTTAGGAACAAAAAACACGAATGTAAACCAGATCAGCGGCTCTCTTTTTTCCAAGCCTACTTATGGTCTGGCTTTTTAAGACAGACTTATTTCAGTGCCCCCCTTTCTTGGTCTTACTAAGAAGCATTGTCAGGCATTTAAAAAAAAAAATAATTAATTCATTAGCCCAGTACTTTCAGTGCTTATTGTCCACACCAGCTTTGCAGTGGAAATGCATGATACATGAAATTTCTCAGGGCTTCTATGGTAGCAGAGTCCCACATCAACTAGTCCTTCTCAATGCTACACTGACTGGTACATAACTGAGCTATGGCTGGCAGGACTCAGCATTGTGCACAAACAGGGTCGATAATACTTCAGGTTTGTAGCTCACAGAGCTCAGCATCAACTACTCCAGAGCAGGAAACACAAGGAAATGCACCCAAAATGTTAAATAGATACCGAGTAATACCACCAGAATTGAGATGGTACCTTCTGGTCTATGCCAAGAAGTCCAGCTGTAAAACTATAAAGTCTATTTTATTCCCCTGACAGCATGGACAGAGAGCACTAAAAGCATCACTGCCCACCCTCAGTAGTACTCCCAGTGCTGCCGTTGGAGATATGCATTGCTAGGGACACCAGAACTGCTTACACTGCTCAGTGCACAGGAGGTTGTAGGCCTGGGCAAGTCCTGTGACCTTCAGCTGTGTAACTGACCTACACAAGTACAGAACATATGGAAAAATAAAACTAAAAACTACAGATATGTAACTGACAGCAGAGCTCAGTGTTCACACAGAAGAGAAATTATCACATCATTTTAAACAAAACTAAGAGAAAGTACTGAGTGAAATGGTACCTTTCACTGCTGTCCTCACACACAAAGACACAGATAACAAGATGTGTGGCCTAGGAGTCCATCCAGAATTCCTTTGAATGACAGGGAGAACAAGGGACACCAGCTCTTCAACAAGTCTCAACATTTTTCTGGAGTTTTCTTGACTAGTCATCACATTTTAGCTCTGAATGTGCCTTTTGCACTAGGAGTTGACAGCAGCTGATTTTCTGCCTCTTCGTTCTGTCTCACTCTGAGCCACAACACAACACTACGGATGGACTCATCACCCATTCATGCCCTCACCTAGGACACCTCTACAGTCCCAGTCATACCATTGCTCTTCCTGACATCACTTCTCACAGCTTTCATCCTCTTTTTTCCTCCCCTCATCCCTGTAGAGGTGTCTGGGGAAACAGCATGCAGATGTGATGCAATCCTGATGACCAACTGATGCAGGTACCACCAACACGTGCTATCCTTTTGTCCCTTCTTTCAGCATTTCTTCTGGTGCTCTCATACATATATTTCCATCCTTACCAATCTTTACATATCTACTGCATACCTCTACAGACAGATTAAAAGCTAGGTGAAGTAACTGAAGCTAACTAACTAGCATTTTCCACAGAAAAAAAATGTGAAAACATGAGAATTTCTTTAAATGAATCTTGCAATTGGCAACCTTCACACTGAGTTCCCTGGATCCCTCCTAGCCCTGTATAAATGATTCCTTTGAAAGCCACGACAATAGGCCTTGTCAGTTGAAACATACAATAATTATTCTACATCAGCACACACAATAAGTGGTATAAAGTTCCCCTCAGACTCTGATAATACATACAGAGCACAGTTTTGGCAAATTTATATAGCTACTGTTGATGGTATAAGCCTAATGCTCTTCTCTTTCATTTTCCTTGCCTTCCTCTCCCCTCCGACAAATTTGTAAAATACAGATCAATGACTACGGCTGAATCATCTGCCTACCTGCTCAAGTGGCAAACAAAAAGAAGTAATGAGCACATTATCATCATTTAATAACACCACATTCAGTCCCCCACAGTACATCACTTCAAGGTCACATCATCTTTTGGCCCCAGATGAAAACTTTCTGTCCAATGACTTCAAGAAAGGTGCCCTGGCCTCTCCTTTGATTTAAAATCTGGCACCAAGTGTGGTGCTCATGTCAAACGTGCTGCTTCACTACAGCAAACTGAGCCAAACTCAAATCTCCCCTGTGAAAGATCACATACAGTACATCTACACCATGTAACAAAGCACAGCACAGAGATTGCCCATGTTACATCAATTCAGTAAACTCAGAAAGTATCAGCCACTGTTGTGTTTCATTCTGCAAGTATGATTTCATTGATGTGTCCAAACTCAAAAGCTCTGTGCAAACAGAGCAAGACCTCTCAAGTGTCTCCAAACCACACCAAAGTCATGCTAATGGGCACTCTGTGACAATTATTTACATAGAAAGCAACAGCAGAGAAGTCATCAGTGTATTTTTAGACGTCTTTCAGCACAATTTAACAGCCGGAAACAAAGTGAGTCAGCACTATGTGACCCACCAGCTTGCCAACTTCCCCAGTGCTGAACTGGGGAATCAGCTGTACTGTATCAGTCAGTAAATGGGTACACGTCTGTGTGTACACACAGAGGTGCAAAGAACCCCTCTTCCAGCAAGACTGCAAAGTTCATTCATGTCTGTGCTTGTCAGGGCACAGCTCCTGATAGGAACACAAGATGCACACTAATAAATTCAGTGAAAAGATTCAAAAAATAAAAGAGTACATGTTCTTATTACAAATACCAAATCGTTTTACCCACCTGTAAACTGTTCCCAGCTGAATATAATGAAAAGCATCGATCTTCATTAATAATGCCTTGCAGGGAAAAAAGAAAATAATAGGTTTTATCACATCAACTATTTCACATGAAATTATAAAAACTCAAAGCAATTTTATCTCTAACCTGTGTCAAGAGCTCCTGAGCACCTTCGCTTCGATTTCTTTCATAGATTCAAAAATACTTTTATCGATTACTTTTACCCAGGTTTAACTCTAAGCTGCCTTCCCCTGCCCAGCGCGACAGCAAAACACCCAAAATATTTTCTACTGAAGAAATTTAAATTGTTAGTGTTATTAATCATAAGAATTCAAGCTTGCTATGAAAGAGGAAAATATGAAACTAACACGTTACAAATCTACTGAGAGTGGAAAGTTGGAAGACTTAAAAGCTCTATTTATTTTCTTTGGCTCAGTTCTCAGCTCTACACTAACACATCACAAAGTTATTTATACATACCCGGTGCACATCATAATGAAGTCCTCTGATGGCAAAATTTGGATCATAATCATATTTTCTTATTTCTCCAGGATACTAAGGAAAGAGAACAAGGATTTAATTTTAAATCCATAATAGAAAAAAATAAAAATTGTTTCTGCTGAACTTTAAGTTTTCTATGCTCCTCTATTTCTCTAATTGTTAAGAGGCTTTTTGATAGGTGGTAAACATTTGCAGGAACTTATGTACACACTGCAAGACAAATTAAAGATTTGTCCAAAAATCCAAGGTCATTGTTTTAAATTTAAGTTAGTCATGGCACATGAAGGTGGACATCCATGTACTCTGCAGTAATTATCTTTGAACATCAGCCTCTGGTTCCAAAACGTTAGTTTAATATATTCTCAATATTTTTTAAAAGCCCGTTGTTCGGAGTTGCACCTGAATGGAATGTCTTTGTCATGCACTCTTTCCTCATGTTGTTTATATGTAGTGTAGGTAGCTCACACCACTATCATGTAGTTTTCTAGCATTTTTCAGTACAAGCCCCATTTTGTGTCCATTGTGATTTTGTCCTGCTTTAAACATAGGTTGCCATGAAAAAAAAGTTAGGTGCTTGCCTTGGGCTAAGGGTTTTGTTCACCTGTTTTTAAAAGGTAAAATGCTTCAGTCATTTTAACAAGGCTTGAAAAAAACTATAATTTCTTTGATTATTCCTCCGAAAGGCAATCTTTCATTTCCCTCTCACAGGTTACAGTAGTTCTGGAACTTGACAAATTCATCCCAGGAATATTTTTCACCTTCTCCACAACAGTCTCCATGCATTTATGGCAAATACACAAGCCTTCGGGGTGGGAAAAAAAGTACATTACGCAGCTTCAGAGGCTCTAGCCACTTTTACAAAAAAATTAATTAATTGCAGTTTAGTCCAAAGTTTCTGTCTTGCTGAAAAGAACTTGCTCTGCAACTTCTGTAGATTGTGTTCATACTGAGCACAGGCACTTCCAGTCAAAGCAAACAGTCCTTTCTCCTAAATATCACCCTTACTCCCACTTCCAGAAAACATGGGGCAGGCTACCAATCCAACTGGAGGACAGCATCAACAGCCTACAGACAGGTGGGAAGACATGGAGATTCGGCCAGGAAATGCACAAGGGAAAACACCAGGAGAGGACATAGAAAGTTAAAATTAAAAGCTACCGTGTACTGCACATGACCCAAAGCAACTACACCAAGCATGCACAATGAAACTTATTTCTGACTTCATCAAGTTTCAAGCAGACATACTTGACTTGCCTATTTCACACATGTCAGTACATGAGAAATAAAGATTGAGCCTACCCTGGCAGACAAATAAAAGCTTCCTTACAAATCAAACAAAAAAATTATAAAAACTTACTCCACTTTTGGTAGGGATAAGCATATCTGGACTGAAACAGTAGCACCGATAGGATGGCACAAGGCCTGTAAGTTAGGAAAAAAATAAATCCAAGAGCTAACACTGAACACCTGCTGCTACCTCCATGATTAGCACTAAACTGATGTTTATTCTCCTGGACATACTTCAAAATTCCTCGCTTCCCACACTGCATTTTGCAATTTCTGATGAATTACCTCACACTGCTATGACCAAAATTGGCCATCTTTTAGGCTGACTGTAACAGTCATAACAGACAATACTATCCAGAAGGATTTTCTGATGTTAAAGGCAAAAAAAAAGCATTAACAGTATAAGAAGCTACAGAGACAGTACCAACAAAAACTATTGCCCCTCAGTAAATTCCAACAAGGGACAATGTACTTCAGTAAGCTGCCTCAAAAAGTCATTACAACTTCATTTACTAAAACCCAGGAGATGTTAATCAAGACGAAGTGGAAAGCTATTTCTATCCAAATTCATTCAAATACTAAAGACAGAGCACCATTAGAATTTTTGTCTAAAAGAATTAACATTGGCTTTTTGCAAGAACCACGTAGCTTTAATAAAGCATATCTACACATCATACAGATATCACGACCAAGATATGCCAAAATTGTAGAGGGAACAAGCTGTTTATGCTTGTAGCACCCGTGAAGTTTTGTCTGTTCTTCAAAGGATATTTATAGATGTTTATATATAGCTCCTAACCTTTAGATTCAAATACGAAAGTAGAATAACACCACCCATTCAGATTTAGGTTGTATAAAAATACACAAGCAGTTTTATTAAGTTCTTCCGTGGACTTTTTGTCTTTTATTTTCCTGCAAGTCCTACAGTTCAATCAACTTTGTCTCTCGGAGTCCACTCTTTTTTTTTCCTAAGTCACCCATCTCCCCTCTGCTTCCTGACACACAGGAACTTCTCACACCCCCAAACTACACAACAAGCAGCTCCAAAATGCCTGGATGTCAACTGGGCACCGCTGCAAATACATTGCTTGGTAAGGCAACAGGGCAGTGCTCTCTCAGGGTCTACTGATCTGAACACTTACTCGTATCCAGGCTCTGATTACAGCGTCCCTGCACACGCTGCCCCTTCAGTTAATGCAGCCGAAATGCCAGGTGCACACAGAGCACCTCACAGGCACTCAGTGTAATCAAAGACCTGCTAAGAAGTCAAGCTAAAAATATTTCATACGGAAATTAATCACTGCACTCACAGCAAAGGGATAAAACAGAGTGATGGTAACTTTTAGGCCTTATGTTTATTAATGTGACTCCAACAAATGACAAGCAGGAACAAAAAAGAAACCACATCACCACATTAAAAAATAAGACAAAAATAACTGTATTCCTTAACAGACTGTGCTCTGCTCAAAACTGCAGCTGAGAATAAGCCAGCACTTCTGTTGTTCATATGTAGCTGTCGTACAAAATGTGCTGTAAGGGAGACAAGCTAGGACTGAGGCACAAAAAGATGAGTTATGTCTCTGACTCAGAAATTATTCATTAGACTCTTTATTAATAAATTTATTGTTATTCCATTAATCTTACTCACCCGATGTTCATTAATAAGAAGATCTCGAGCAGCATTAAATATCAGTGTGTGCAAATGTTTAGAATAAAAGACCAACGTGTAGTCGTAGTCAAAACCATAAATTTCAATGTCTGACAGGCTCATTTCATTGTTTGAAAAAATAGCATCTGGATTCAACATGTTACTCATAATTGAAGGAACCAACTCTGTGAACAGAAAAAAACCCCAAAGTTATACCAGCCTTGCAGTTTTATTTAAACCAAGACATAGAAATCCATTAGCAATTGCTAAATATGGATAAATGATTACAGAAACTATCAAACTAATTCATACCGCGTAGCTAACCCTTAACAATATAATGCTATTGAACACGTTGTCCCTAACTTGTCTTTGTGACCCACAGTTTTCATTTGAAGCACACTTTTCCCTGTACAGTCCAAGATGGAGAGAAGACGCATTTTGGCATCTTGCTTATCAGAGTGTGGCAGAGAAAATTTTTGGCTAACTTCGTTAACATATTTATTAATGCCTTTGAAAAGAAATTTGAAGTTGGAGAATGGTATTGTTACTCCTCCTTTAGGAGTCTTGTCTTCTCCCATTACTTGGTCAGGATCCTGCCACAGAAGCAGAACTGATATTGTTTTAATTTGACATTGCTTTAATTTGGGGGTTTTTTTCACTTCTCATTTCAAGGTTACCACATTACTCAATTTCAACTCAAATAAGTAAACTTCAAGGGACTGCCATGCTTTCCAAACTGTTACATATACATTGCTACTCTTATTAGCCTTCTAGCAAATCAGGAAACTAAAAATATTCTTCTTATTCTCTACACACACACACCTAGCGTTTGTAAACCACCTCCATTTTTAAGGGCATGTTTTTCTTGATATTTGACAGAAAAATATATTGAGAAGTGAAGATCGTAATACATATATCAAGTAACTTCAGGATCAACACCCACGTCACTACTAAACATTAAGAATGTTTACATCTCTTGTTTAGAAAACTTGAAAGAGCAACATAAGGAGGTTAAATGCTACTCTGTTGGCAAGAGAAAACACGAGTATGTTTTCCTTCCTTCCTTTCTCATTTACTATCTCTATATCCCAGACTTCCCTGCTAGTGGAAAAGAAAAGAGAATTATTATCTTAAACCTGCTCACCAGAACAAACTCTCTAAACAAGGCAGGTAGGTGTGGTGACTCCAGATCTGTTAGAGAGCATTCCATTTTGAAAACTCAGGCCAATGGAATGGGAAATGACCCTTCTTTTGTAAAAGCAACGCCTTTGACCACTGCACAGGTAACAGGCACATACAGTAAGAAACAAAATTGCCCAACTACAGTCAGCAATCTGAAACTACTCAGCTTTATCAGATGAAGATACTCAAGTCTTTTAAGAGGAAGAAAAGCAAATTCACAAAGTTTAATTCCAAATAAAACCCAGCAATTAAACCAAATGCAATCTGACATGCTAAAATTAAAGTGAATACTACTCTTACTCTCTAGAAAGGGCAATGAATCATTCAATTAACTTGAAGTCATAACCACAGTTCTTAGTGACATTCCAAAATCATGTTACAACACCCATTTCTGTATTATAATGAAAGTATTTTTTTGAAATGTCAATTGTTCAGCCCAGTGAGTCAACACTTGTTTAAAAACAAAGACATTTATATAGCTACATGTAGATAAAAAGATATTTCAGCTAAAAAAAGAGCTTGAGCTGTGCCTGTCTGAAAACAGACAGTACGAACGCGCGGTAGCTATTAGACATTCTGGCTGGCAGAGCACACCTCAAGTGATACAAACAAAAGGATATTGAGATGTCATCTCAACATCGTTACTACACGAAACACCACACACTTGAGGCCATTGGGTGACTTAGGCTGTAACATAATAGTCTGAAATATTCTAGAAGCACTCGCCTCATCTTACGCCAACTCGCACACACTGCCCGACTTACTATCTCTTAACATTACCCTACCTCAGCTCTGAAGTAGTATTTGGATGTCATTTAGAATAAGAGAAAGTTAATTCTAAAAACAAGAAAAGAAAAATAGATTCAAAAATAAAAGGCTCTTTTTTTCCTGTCCCTTATCTGACCCTCCAAAGCCCACAGCACTCTCCCGAGACCTCTAACACGGCTTTTAATGTCACTTCTGAAATGCTGACGCTATTTTACATTCTCAAACGCTTTTTTTGCACCCAGCACTGTGAAGCCCCACTGCACGTTCAAGACTTGAGTGCAGGATAACACAGTAACTTCTGTAAGGGCAAAACATAATGCAATCTAAGGCGTTAGCCATTGCCACTACACCTCAAGGTTTTCTGCTTGATATTGTGGAACACACTCTGCCTCTTTCAGCTCTCAAAAAAGATCACGTATTCGCGTAAGTATGACTTCAGTCATACTCTTCCCAACAGAGCAAAGGCAGAAGCCAGTGTTTGTCCCCTACCTTTTTGCCTATGTGGGCCAAAGAACAGGGCTTCCCACAGTCACACGCCCATCATGAGCACATTGAAATGCTTTACCGTGTTATAACGGAATCAGAGATAAAATAAAGAAAGTCTCACAGCTTCTTAACTCATGGGAAGAGCAGCCTATGGCAGGAAGCTCCTCCAGTCGACGAGCGACTTCTAGATTTTCTTTTTAATTTGCTTTCCTCCAGGCAACACCTCTTCAACACCTGCCACTTGCCCTAGGACAGGCTCCTTCCCCGCGGCACTTTCCCACAGCCGCATTCCCGGCGGGCTCTGACAGGCTCGCCCTTCCTCAGCCGCCCGTGCCCACGGCTGTCCCTCGGGGAGCTCCCACGGCTGTCCCTCGNGGCGGGAGGCGGGTCCGGGCCGGCGGCCGCAGGTACCGTCCCGAGAGGGGGGCAGGGACACCCGCACACCTCGTGGGTCCCGGGCCTCGGCACCCCCCGCTACCCCGGCGGTCTGGGGGCACCGGGAAGAGGCTGCGGAATCCAGCAGGAGAGTCCCCGCCTCGGGGCTCCGCCGCGGTGGCCGGGCTGCGAGTCTCTGGCGATCCGAGGAAGGAAAGCGACGTCCCGCCATCCGTCACCGCCGGCAGCGTTTTATCGGCACCTGCTGGTCAAGGTCAAGCGGAGCTGCGCGAAGAATGGACCCCGACTTGAAGCCTCTGCTGCGCTTCAGGTCTCTGCTATGCTCGGGGCTGACAAACACCACGTCAACAGCAAATATTTACCTTTCCAGCCTGCGGAAGTGCTGTGATCCAGCGTTGGAAGGGGGTGCCAGGAGGTGGTTGAATCGCAGTCCCTGGAGGTCTTTAAGGGTAGACTGGGTGAGGTGTTGAGGGCCATGATATAAATGCTATAGATGTTAGGATTTAGTTGGATTATAGGTTGCACTAGATGATCTTAAAGGTCTTTTCCACAATGATACAGCACGTGCTCATGAACCTGCTATGAACAAAATAAGCTCAAAACACAAGCTGGATGTAAAATTCAATGAAATCCACAGAAGTCCTATTGATGTATTAAGGCCCTCATGTTCTTGTAAAACACTTGCCACTGGTAGCTGTAGACTGACAATCTAAGAACTTGAACCATGTCTATTAATACTTGTAAAAAAATAAAAATTAGATGATGCCTGGATGAAGAAAAATGAAGACCCGACCACTGCCACANCCCTCGGGGAGCTCCCACGGCTGTCCCTCGGGGAGCTCCCACGGCTGACCCTCGGGGAGCTCCCACCGCACTCCCCGTCTGAGCGGGGAGCGGAGAGTATCGGGACAGCGGAGCCCCCGCCCCTCCACGCTGCCCCCACAGACTTCACCCTTCTCCCGCTCCGACCCCCGGGGCAAGCGGACGGGAGAGCCGCTCACCCTTAGTGACCCTCTTGGCCTCCTTGTAACGCGACCACAGGTAGTTCTTCATATCGGNACCGCCGGCAGCGTTTTATCGGCACCTGCTGGTCAAGGTCAAGCGGAGCTGCGCGAAGAATGGACCCCGACTTGAAGCCTCTGCTGCGCTTCAGGTCTCTGCTATGCTCGGGGCTGACAAACACCACGTCAACAGCAAATATTTACCTTTCCAGCCTGCGGAAGTGCTGTGATCCAGCGTTGGAAGGGGGTGCCAGGAGGTGGTTGAATCGCAGTCCCTGGAGGTGTTTAAGGGTAGACTGGGTGAGGTGTTGAGGGCCATGATATAAATGCTATAGATGTTAGGATTTAGTTGGATTATAGGTTGCACTAGATGATCTTAAAGGTCTTTTCCACAATGATACAGCACGTGCTCATGAACCTGCTATGAACAAAATAAGCTCAAAACACAAGCTGGATGTAAAATTCAATGAAATCCACAGAAGTCCTATTGATGTATTAAGGCCCTCATGTTCTTGTAAAACACTTGCCACTGGTAGCTGTAGACTGACAATCTAAGAACTTGAACCATGTCTATTAATACTTGTAAAAAAATAAAAATTAGATGATGCCTGGATGAAGAAAAATGAAGACCCGACCACTGCCACAGCAGAATGGTTACAGCTCCATGTCCAGAATTGATGTGTTGAGAAACTTTCTTTACAACAAAAGCAACAAATTGTTTTTCCAGTACAGTGAACATCAAATACAAGTTGTTCTTATACCAAGGAAATCCACATAACCCATTGTCACTTATGTCTGGAAGTTAATCAGCCATTCCTCCTCATAACTCTCTAAATAAAGCAATCCTGCACAAAACTGAATTATTTCAGTCTAAATACTACTCTGAACATTCACCTTTTTTACAAAGAATGACACTCACCTTATTTTTACAGACAAACGCACAAGAAACTGAAAGAAAATTATCAGCTTTGGATTTCAAAGTGTCTGTCAGTGGGGAGCTACGTGCTCTTTCCTTCCAACCAAGTCTGAGTTCTTGATTGACATTTGAACTGTGATTGCCAAAAGTCTAATACTCTCCAGACTTCCAACCCTTGGCTATTGGTGGAGATCACACGTAGTTTTCATCAAAGTTCCTACATTGTCATTTATGTTATATTGTCATCTCTTTATTTCAGTATGTGATTCTGGGTATAGATCACTACAAATCCATCATGATAAATTCTGAGAACAAGATGGTCAATACATAGAAAACAGATAGAAAACAGACAAAGTGAGAGGAAAGAAAATTTCATAGAGAATTTCTGGTCTGGTACTTGCATTCTTTAATCTTTATAGTCAAAGCAGATTTTTATAGAATCCTTTCATTGTAACACCCTGCCACGGAGAAAGTGAAAACTCCCAAATAACTTCCAGCATCAGATTTTCCATGAAGAACTAGAAAAGAAATAATAAGTCATTTATGAAATTACGAGACTTGGTGAAAGTCATTCTGAATTCATGGCATAGTTTTAGAGTGTTGTAGGTTTTCTTGTCACTCCAACTCTACATCAATCACCTTCAACAAAGCAAAAATGCATTACAACTGGACAGATTTTCATTCCAGCCTATGGGTTAATTAATCCCACTTGCAATTCAATTGAAATTAATAGAAAAAGTCACATTGTTCTTCTCCTGGACACAGCAATGCCTGGTCTCCAAGTCCCAAGACTATAAATATTGTGAACAATAACCCTTTCAGTGGGTGAGGCATTCTCAAGGAAGAGTTACAAGAACTGCTCCGAATAATACAAGAAGGAACAGTAATGAAGAAGTTATTCCCAGCAGTCAATGGAGGTGTTGCTTGTTCTGGCATAAGCAGTAATAATATTGCAGAGGGATTTATGTTCTCTCACTGTGACAGCACCATTAAGGTTAGAAAACTTATCTCTAACAGAAGTGGCAAAAATACAGTGCAGTGCTCTATAGCCTTGAAACCTGAAGGCTTTAAGATTTCACATTCATTTCATTTTTTATACTATCAGGGTAGCGTGATAACACGTACTTCTATTTCTTCTGCAAGCATGTGCAAGGCAGAGCCTTGAATGGGAAAACCCAGTTTTGCTGCAGACAGTTTAGCTCCCCATATAGGAAGGGCTAACCTATAAAAGGACATGTGTGCTTGAGTATCCAGTTCCAGTGCTTTCAAAGATCTGTTTCCCTGCATATCAGACAACATGCTTTTTTAATGCTTGATGTATACAATACAAATAAAAAGAGAAGTTGCTTCTTTAATGTAATTTTGTTAGCTAGGACAACTTCTATGGGGTGTTTGGCCAGCAGGTTCTTCTCACAAATCAAAGCAGTCCTAGAGACAGAACTTAAACATGAGGTAATGGTGTTTAAAAGTAAGTTGTTAAACAAATCAACCTCAGACAACTCTGTCCTTTCCCTTCTCTGCTGGTTTCCGAGTAACGACTCAAATACTGGAAAATATGTGGTAATGTAAACTGGTAGGAAGGAGCATACATGGAAGGTAATTTGTCTTTATTTGGGGTCCACATTCCTTCTTCCAATACTTATATCAGTTTTTATTTAAGCAGAATACAACACACAGAAGTAGAGGATGTCAGCTTACATTTTTTCCTAAGTGGCACTTAACATGAAATATAACCTTACAGGCTAATGTTACTTCAAATGTCCCTTCTTAACCATATCTGTCCAAGTGATCCTAGAGAGGAGTAAAACAGCAGTTTCCAGTACTTTACGAAAAAGAACCCAGACTTTCCTCATTATTTTCAGAATTGACCACACCTATGATACTTACTTGGCACAAACTGAAAGGTGTTTAGGTCTGGCTGAAAATTTTAAAAAAGAAAAACAAACAAAACAGGCAAACAAACAAATAAAAAGCAAAAAGACAATCCTTATCCAACATAAATAGTTTCTGTCTTACTGCATGGATAGAACAAGAGAAAACACGGGCCTAAAATGAAAAAAGCGTAAGTTGTGTAATGCGCATCCCACTAAGACTGATTTATACCTGGCATCTCATTACTATTCAGAACCTGTGGAATTAACTAGTGTTCGGATGGAGATAACTTGCATGATTTCTTTCAGGAGAAATAAAATGCTGAGTAACAGTTTTACTTTTGACTGAATTTTGTTACCAGGAGTAATTCATCTTGAGGCTACATGGTATCCTCAGTTCACAAGCACCAGCTCCGTTAAAAATGTTGAATGTTCAGGGCACATATTCCATGAGTGCATACTTACAACACCTTTGAGAACCTGTCAAGTGTTTCACATATACATGTTATGTACGACAAGTTAGATCTGTGATTACATCACACCTGATTTCTTGCTTTTGAAAGTTTTGCTCACACTGGAGAAACACAGAAATCTCCCTGCAGCCCGCTCAGCTCTGCCAGCTCCTCACATCTGAAATCCCTGAGAGCACTCAACACTTTGGAAATCATTTGGCTGATAAAGACATCCCTGCACTTAAGTCACTGAGGAATGGATTTCTAAACATGTAGTCCAACCTTCAAGTAAAGCCTCATATTGGGCTAACAGATGCTAAAATTCATTAAAGTGTCATTGAATGAAATTAAAATTAAATGCTAGAAAAGCTGACAATATCTTACTGCAGCTTCTGTGGTGCAATGTTCCAAATGAAATAGCTTTGTGAGCAATGAAAGCATTTGACAGATTGTATCAGACAGTTGTTTATTACAGAAGTGAATGACCTTGGTCCAACAGAGAATGGGCAAAGGCAGCACAGAAACAACTTCCTCTAAAAGAATACTCTTTCTTACCATCTTAAAGAGTCTGAGGAATGTTATTTTCCTCATCTTTAATGTACTTACTGCTTACATAAATTTTCCTAAGATTGGTGTTTGTGAAAATTGTTTTGCTTTAAAAGCCACAAAACTACCAGATGCTATCCATCCAAGTCTTTTTGGAAACTACACCCTGTTACAGTCCCCTTAGCCAGCTAGTACCTCACCTACTAACAAATGCTTCCAAGTGGAAAATGGTTGCTTATGTTAAATTCTCCTATGCTTTTCATTTTGGTATTGGCATTTAAAAATAAGTGGAATTCTGCTTATGTGCAACTATTGGGTAAAAGCATCTGACTTCTGGAGGAAAGACTTTGTTTCCTGAGCTATTTAACTGCTTCCTTTGCTTCTGTTTCAACAATACTAATGCTATGTACGTATTTGAAATTAATTTGCCACATCCCATGTGGAAAAGCAAGGATATAAGCACAAACACATGTGCATATTAATACAGGGTTAGAATAAGAGCAAAAAAAGAAAGCAATTGAAATCAGAAATTTTAGCATCTGCACTGTTCCTCACAAACTTCAACGGAAACCAGAGCTGGATACTTCCAGTGTCACACTACCACAATGCAGCTGGGTAGAGAAGACCCTGACTGTTCAGTTCTGCCCAGTGAGCATTTGTCAGCTGTCCCTCCTCCAAGGGGAAAATGTGTAATCCAAATAAGTTAGGAGATTTCCTGGTAATTCACGTGGCACAATTTTACTATCCATGCACGTTGAAATGTGAATTCTCATACATTACTCCATCCACTATATCAGACATCGCCAAAACTTTCAAGATGTTTTACTACAATGTGAAATAGCACATAAAGTTTGCGTAGACTTAAGGAAATAAAATAAAACAATCAAAAAACCCACAATCAACAGACAGATCCAGTAATACAAAAAAAATCCTAAATAGGGACACAAGATTTATACGTAACTGCTTTAGCCCAATGTCCTGGTTTAGGCCTAATCTTATATTGAGAAGATTTAATAGCAATTGAAAATAAATTAAAAAAAAAAAAAACAAACCCACCTTTCTTCTCACATGAAATACATTTTTAACTATATATTCACTTAGGAGCAAACTTACCAGAGGAGTTAGAATTCTGTCATTATTGTCTGTTAATACCATCCAGCATAACACACACACTACCTTTTATGTCCCATATCACCACTTAACCAGCACCTGGCCCAGGCAAGGTAAAAATTAAGAAACCTTGAAACATTTTATACCAAATCTCAAAACCATACTGCTGGCAAAGCAGGCATAGCCAAGTGTTTGTGTACTTAAATTCACAGTAGACTGGAAATGCACAACTGGGGTTGTGCCACAAGACTGGAAATTGGCCAATGTGACACCCATCCACAAGAAGGGTAGGAAAGATGATCCTAACAACTACAG
>WEKX01020926.1:198531-211698 GCA_013390025.1 Pitta sordida | reverse complement strand
CATGGGACTGAGGTCAGGCTGACTGGTCTGTAGTTGTTAGGATCATCTTTCCTACCCTTCTTGTGGATGGGTGTCACATTGGCCAATTTCCAGTCTTGGAAGACATACAAAGTGCATGCATTTCAGAGTTAAGGAAAATTCGGTGTCAATACAGTAACACAGAATAGCACATTAAACTATGCCAGATCTCTGTCATTGCAATGTAATATACATCTTTAAGTGGCTGAATTATAAAGTAAGACCTTAGAGGCTTGACTAGGCACATAGGAAATTAACAGGAGTTTTGGCTCTATTTCCAAACAGCTCTCAATAACAACAATAATAAGGAATGGATGGGTACGACCTGAGTTTGAAGTCTGAGTTAAGATTTGACTCTCATATTTTACTGAACACTTGTATCTCTTGAAAAATCTGGATGTTTATTGAGAGATCTAAATTCAGATAACAGGAATTCTAGTCCAAGATACACAGCACAATCTATTACAGCCTAGTAATACACCATTCTTAAAATACAAGTTGCTCAAAAATTTGAAACCACAAACAGACACATTCACTCTTAAAAATCCTGCTAAAGAGTTTCTTAGTTTCCTAAGACTGATAATTTCAGCATACCATCCACTACATTCTGCTGCTTCTTTAAAAGAATGGTACATATATTTAGTATCGCTATTAATAAAAACCCACAGCAAAAAGCATTTCTTTCTTTAAAAGTGTCTAGGTTTTGTAGCTGGAGAACTTGAGAATCACTTGGTACAAAACCATTACAACAGCTTTCAACCTATCTCTTTTGACTATTTCTCTTTTGGAGGAATGCAGAAGATTCACTCTCCCCTTTCTCCCCCGCAGCTTTAATAGGCTTAACTCAGGAATGACAACATTCGGTCTTTCACAGCGTCTGATCAGATCCAAAGTCTATTTCCCTACCCCAAAATTTTATTAGTCTGCTTTCCTTGCATAATCATTCCTATAGGCATTTCACCAGCCTGTTACCTATTGGATACAAACAGAAGGAATTCTTAAAACTACTTCTTTATATTCAACCCTGCAAATCCATATCATAGTCCAGAAAAAATAACATAGAGGCATAATGGTATTAATGTAGCATATATCAGTATCAAACTGCTGACAATTACCTTTAACTCAAAGAAAAATGTCAGTCTTCATCTGTCATAGTAGTTCTCGTACTCAAAAAAATCACTTTGCTTTCAGAAGCACTTGAGTTACAACTACATACTGGCTCATCATCTTTCAGACAGAACTGAGTAAGAGACTTACAAATCCCTCATAAAGCTTCTTTACAATTTTTATTCAACATATACTATAGTCTAAACAGCATTATATCCTATAGCTATGTTTGTGCAGCCAACTCATCACCTAGACAGGATACTCTCATCTCACCAACACTGTATATTTTAGGAAATTCATGCTTCCCCCTATTAAGTATGCCACCATATTTCACATAGAACATTCAAGAAATAGACAAACCCAGATTAAACCTGCACTCGGGTGCTGATAAGGAAACATTCAGCCTTACCACCCAATGAAGCACACACTTTTCACAAGGATAGCAAGGCAGCTATTGATGAAACACTTGTACACCAAGAGATAGAACAGAGACCCAAATGAGTTAGCACTTACAATAACTGAGAAATGCCAGGCTAAAAACATATGAGAAAGAGAGACTGACACATAATCCTGAGTATTTAAACAACAGATATTCTCACTTGCCCCCCTTAAAGCTGTTCCGCTTCACATGCAACAATTAAATCATTTGGCCCAGGGACAGAAAGGATGCCCTGAGAAGGATTTTTGTGACTATTGTACCCAAAACCAAGAAGCCAAGTACAGCGTAGAAGACTAACAGACCCTAGAGAAAAAAAGAAGAGCTCCTGATCAAAAAATACTTCAGTTCTTTTCCATTACATTATCCAGTACCTCCCTTACCAAGCTGCTTATGCTACCTGCTTTTACAGTGAGAAAAGTACAGATGGCCACTGGAGTTCACACCACAGTTGGAGTAAAAAGAGAGGTTTCATGCTTGTCTGCATAGCTAGAACACTTCAGTTGGGGTATCTCACTATCCTCTAACTCAAAACAGGAAATATGTAGTACTTCAGAATCAAAACCCCAGGCCCACAAAGAGGCTCTAACTACCTTAAGGAGCCTACAATCTTTCTTCCCTACATAATCATCATCATCCCCTCAGGCCTCTGCTGCCAGTGTTGAAGCTGTACTCTGACGTGATACAGCTGTGTAGCCTGGAACAGGGTCCTGTGAGAATAGCTGTGAGAAGCCTTATCTGGGCCTCCATCCACACACTTCCCACCCTTTGTCTCCCAAGCTGCATTTAAGCTCAGACCTTAGTCCTTGTATAGTCTGTGTTCTACATATACCTGGCTTGGGAGGGGTAACTCAGCTCCACCTGGTTAATATGGGCTACCATCATTCAAAGTCTAGTAAGGAAAGAATTGTGTTATCATCCTTAAATTTCATTGCACAGTCCCAGTACGTATAAGGTTTTTCCTTCTTTTAAAGTATGTTTGGGCATACAATCAGTATGCAGGCTTCATATTGATATAAATTTGGATGGATATAAAAATGGATTTCATAAAATTAATTAGAAAAGAAAATATATTGCCATACCCCATGGGAGCTTAATGATTCTTTTTCTAATCAATATTCTTTTACTACCCATTTTCCTAATACATAAGTAACAAAAAATAAAGATAACTGAAGTATACTTCCAGCTATTCACAAAGATCCTAGCAGTCCTTTCTGGACAGTCAACGGGTCTGGAGTTCCCAGGTTACTGTAGTTTATGTAGTTACTGTAGTTTATGATGTCTCTGAATGGAGGAATAAAGATTCTTTCTCCTGAAAGAATGAAGATTGCCCAAAGGTTGTCTATTTGCCTTCTCTGGCAGTACTGCAAAGAGCCTGTTTTTGAGACACAAGGGAGAGTTCATGATACATTTTCAAGGAGGTGGCAGTTCGTACAGCCATATAAAAAATGTATTTTCCCTATCAAAAAGTTAGAGAAATACTTATTCTAAGTACCTGCATTTACAGATACAAATGCCCAAAGTGCGGCTGAAGTATTTGAGAAATATCTCTCTGCATGGAGATAAACGTTTTTCTAAAGGCAATGCAAAAAAACCCGAAGAATACGATGAGAAAACATATCTTGAAAGTAGGAGAAACAACAAACCTAACACCCAGCCGTGTGCACGCAAGGACATGGCAGGGCTGAGCTCTGAAGAGATCTCAAGCTGCCGAGAGCCACCAGGGCGAGCTCTCGCCCAGCAAATCCAGCCCCAGTCCTGCCGCTCCGCCTCTTCGGGCCCCGCCCCCCTCCCGAGGGGAAAAAGAAAAAAGGTGTTACATATTTAAACCTTGATGTCTCCTCTTCGAAACCTTTTTTATACCGTCATATCAACGTTTCTTCAGCAAAACAAGAGTGCCGAGGCGCAGACGCGGCCGACATGTCCTGGCCGACGCCGTCCTTGTGGGGAAGCAGAAGTGATACTTTTTACACCGCGGGTTTGCTGAACACCCTTCCCGTCTTATTATTTAGCTGTCAATAAGCTCCTCTTCCGTTGAGAGGGATGTGCTGTTATCCACAAATAGAGTATTTGACCCTTTTAGTTTTTTCTCTTCTCGACACCAACAGACCAGTACACCATGGGAGTATGTGCTTAACTTTAAGGATGTGAACGGTTTCCTTGATTTTTAATTAAAAAACGTGTTTTGACTGAGTTGATGCCCTCAATCAAATCATGCACCACAAGGCAAAAGCTGCCGTGAAACCAAAGAGACCTCACAGCTGGTATCATCACTTGTGCACTCACTGTGGCCAAACATTTCAAGCTGGACTTTCTTCAGCCATGGAGAACAGTTGTACACTTACAGATCAGAATAAGGCATAACTATTTTGAGAAGAGTGTGACATTGGTTTTATTCTTAGCCACAGAAATATGTTGCTGCAGGTGCAGATTTCTGGCGATACTGAAACTTACTTGAAGGGTCAGGGAGGTTTTTATAATGAAAAAGCCATGATTATTTTATCTCTACAAAGATTTTTCTGCTTAGAATTCTTCACCTTAACACATTTTGCATTTAAAGCTAGACTGCTTAAAATCCATTCCCTTCTGTAAAATTCTCTATTATGAGAATATAGAGCACAAAACTTCAAGGGACACCTTGCAAATTTCAGAAACACTTGATGGGGGAAACCCCACAGGTCACTGACTTTCCACTAACAGTGCCAGCTGCAGAGCAATCATCAGTCCCAGGAGGAATGGGATAAAGACAACTAAAAGCCAAATAATGCCCAAAGAACAAGCACTTTCTTCCAAACTTAAAGCAGAGCAGAAATAAAAGTTAGAAACACTGCAGATATGACATTGATGTCTAAGTCACCATGTAACACTTTTTAGAACATTATGTATTACAAATATAAAATGACAAAAGATATTGTCAAAGGGGTTTTCCTAATGTGGTTTCGATGGTGTTGTGAATAAGTCATAACATTAAAATAACCAAAAAACATTTATACCAAAAATTCTTACTGAAGGAACAACTTGGAGCTCAGTCCTTTAGATGTTTAAACACCAGATCGCCATGTATGTACAGTATCTAACATAAATGAATCTTTCGTAAGACTCCTAGGATTTGCATATCAGTACAAGCACTCCATATGTCTCCTCCAAATGTAGTGTCTGAAAAGTTAGGTACTTCAGACTAAGTTTATACAGGATCCTTTTGACCTCTTGGAAATTCCTGAACCTTAAATTCACAGACAGTGATAACTCACCTTTGCTTCTCTCTTCAGACGTATGGATGTCTGTTTGGAGACCAGATGTTTCCAAAATCCTTCTCCAGCCTTGAAACAACTCAAGTTCTGTCAGCATCTCAGTTTTCATTCTGAAGCTTCCCAAGCACTGAAACTCTCTTTTCTGGTACTGTACTTATTTGTATCAAGTAGTGAAGCTCAATTCCTTACCTTCACAAAACAAACTTCCGTCCATCTTCCATGTCAGAGTGATTTTGGTCCAGAAAGAAACCCCAGAGTAGACTTAGTAGATCAAATTTCAAAAACAGGTGGAAATGGCTTCCTTCCTCAAAAACTAGCTGGTATTCACAGCATTTCTGCCCGGTAACTCAGTGATTAAAATATTAACCCAAGTTGAAAGAAAATTCTGTTCAACTCTTTCTCTACCTTTGAGTATTCACCCTCATATCTCTCACCACACGGAATGGTGATCTAAAAATAGTGAGGAAAGGAAGAAAATATTGAGAATATGCAGCAACATGTTTCATTGCAGTTGTTCCATTTTTTATGATGAATAACGGAGGATTGATTTGACTGAATATTATAGTGCCCAAGGCTCCCTGTGGATCTGGCTCTGACTGTATTCTACACTCACAAAATCATTCAAGTTGGAAAAGACCTTTAAGATCATTGAGTTCAACCTTTGACCTATCACCACCTTGTCAACTAGACCATGGCACTACAGGGTCCAGTCTCTAGATGCTTCACCAGCCTCGTTGCCCTTCTTGGGACTCACTCATGACTCACTCCATTGTCATTCCTGAGGGCCCCAAAACTGGACACTGTATTCAAGGTGTGGCCTCACCAGCATCAAGCACAGAGGGACAATCACTCTCCTGGTCCTGCTGACCACACTATTTCTGAGGCAGGCCAGGAGGCCACTGGCCTTCTTGGCCACCTGGGCACACTGCTGGCTCATGTTCAGCCACTGTCAGCCAACACCTCCAGGTCCTTTTCCAGTGGGCTGCTTTTCAGCCACTCTTCTCCCAACCTATACCTTTGTATGGGGTTTTTGTTACCCAAGTGCCGGACCTGGAACTTCACCTTGTTGAACCTTGTACAATTGGCCTCAGTCCATTGATCCAACCTGTCCAGATCCTTCTGCAGAGCCTTCCTACCATCCAAAAGATCAACACTCCACCCAACTTAGTGTCATCTGTGAACTTACTGAGTGTGCACGTGATCCCCTCTTCCAGACCATCAGTGAAAATTTTAAACAAAACTGGGCCCAACACTGAGCGCTGGGGAATACCATCAGTTACCAGCTGGATGTAGCTCCGTCCACCAACACTCAAGACCCATCCAACAGCCAGTTTTCCACCTAGCAAAGAGTGCACCTGTCCAAGCCAGGTATTCCAGTTATTATATGAGCTGAGGAGGTTCCTATGTGTCATGGGGAAAGCTTTNCTGGAGGTGCCCTGGTTTTCCCTTGAACTAGGCACCCCCCTTGTGCTTGTTTATTTGGCCACTTGTTTACAGTTGTCTTCGTTCCAGTGTGGGGGTTTTTTTACACTGTTATTGTTGTTGTTCAAACATACATATATTTGTTATATTAAAATTTTTCCTTTCTCCCAGTAAAGTTCCTATTTTCTCTCCATATATATATTATTCAAGTATTTCTAAGTTTAATTCATACTTCATCTTAATTGACCCAGGATACTACGTAGCTCCTAAGAGTGGCCAACGCAGTCAGCCCAGTATCTTGTCTCCAGCAGTAGCCAGGTCTGGATGCCACATCAAGAACTGTGCACAAGAAATTAACAAATCAATACAGTTTTCCATAAAAGAAACCATATTACAGTTCCCCTGAACAAATAAAAGATTCAAAGAAATATATCTAAAGGTAGCCTTCTCAACTCTTATACAATTAGAGCACAACCGCATTTGGTGTAGATTAACAGTTCTGAGACTAAGTAGGTAATGGATACACGACATTTCTTCTAGCTGGAAAAAACATGGTATTTTGGTCAAGTATTGGATAAAAAGAGAGCACAATTATCAAAGTATTGCTTCATAGAACTCTTTAGTGTAGCTAACTTGCTGAAGAACTACGTATCACCACTTTACAGTTGCACCTTTCTTTTTTGTATTAAATCCTGAAAAGTGATGCTCAGCTTTCTTTTGAATGGCAGTGGTAGTCAGTGCAACTAAGATCCTAAAAAATCCCTCAGATTTCTAAAGCAGAAATTAAGCTGAAATTAATAAATTTTCAGTGAAAATTCTACAAGTACTCAGCTGCCTCATTCTGTGACACAAACACAGATTTATAGGGTTTCATATTTCATTCAACAGCAACATTCTACTTCATTTAATCATAGCAGCAATGCAGTCAACAAAATTTTACTTCCACAAAACTTAACCTAAAATCTCTGTTGGCTTAGCAGAGTCAATAACAGAATTGGTTTGCGTTCTTACTACGTATTCCAGTTACCGAAGTTCAAAAAGATAGTCACGAAACATTACATTTTCCTGCTGCCAGCAAAATGACTGCTGAAACAGAACTGCCATAAAAATCTGATAATGCAAGAATTCTACACGACAGAGATAATCACTCTGTGAATCCCTGTGTCCCTCAAATTCAAGCCATAAAGCAGCATTATCTCACCCTGGGAATCATGCAGGCATAATTACAAAATCAAATCCTGAACTGCTTGTAGGTCAGTTTTAGAAGACAAACTATGTTTTAGACATCTGATTTTATTTTTTTTTTTTGTATTTTCAAAATAAGTTAAGACTAGTTTTTGGAAAATAATTCTCCTAGCTCACACAGGTCTCAAGGAAAACCTGACAGATATTTTTTTACTTACAACTCTGACACTGACCTCTCATACGTATTTTTCACAGTCATTCTCATATATATTTTGGGACAGTAACTTCGTTTTGTACGTCTCTTATAATTTGTGTTCAGTGCAGAACAGCTGTTAAGACTGCAAATCACACAGAAAAGCTTCAAGATTATTTGTAACAGGTCAAGACGGAATTTTGGTTTCATGTGCTGGTTTTGGCTGGGATAGAGTTAATATTCTTCACAGCAGCTGGTATGGGTTTGTGATTTGGATTTGTGTTGAAAACAAAGTTGATAACTCAGGGATGTTTTTGTAACTTCTGAGCACTGCTTATACTTACGTTCCATACCATACAGTGTCATGGTCAGCTTGCAGACCTCGGAGAAGAAGAAGGGGGATCACGCTGGGAGCAGTGGGATTTGTCTTCCCAAATCGCTGTGACCTGTTTTGGAGCCCTGCTTTCCTGGGAATGGCTGAACACCTGCCTGTCCACGGGAAGTGATGAATGAATTCCTTGTTTTACCTGTTAAACTGTCTTTGTCTCAGCCTCTCCTGTGGCGTTAAACCATGACACTTCATTAAGAAGAACACAAAGATAACCATTATTTACTGCGATGCAGAGGCTTCTTTCCAATTTTGCAAACTTTAACTATCAGGAGAACAAAAACGTTCAACACCGAGTTTTGAAATTTAAAAAAATCAACCTGGCCCTCTGTATAAAAGGTGATAAACTTAATTGTGCCGTGACTTTTAGCTACTGATAGACTAAATTCCATGTTTGTGAAGCTGTAAATACAGTGAGTTGCTTTGTATTTAACACTGAACATTGCAGATCAGTGCCTTTCAAATACGCACATTCCTCTCCGAGGACAAAGTCCATTCAATCAGAGCTTGCCAGTTGGTTGTTTGGTGGATTTTTCCCCCCCAGTGTATCGCTGCACATTTGCCAGACAAACAGGTGACTGGCACACGAAACCCTGGGCAGACCCGGGGCCGAGGGAGGGTATCGAGTGACGTTTTTCAAGTCACTTATTAACATAACTTGTTGACAGCGACGCACTGCAGGATTTCCACGTGCTGTGTGTTTCACAAGGGGCAATCCCCGAAAGGAATGCCGTAAAAGGACGGGAAGGCATCTCCTGGGCACCGGGGATACCTTTTCCTGCCCCTCAAATCCCGTTCCAGGCGCTCCTGTCCCCGCACGGCACCGGGGCCGCTGCTGGAGCCGCCGCTCCCCGGGGGGAAGGACGGGACACCGCCGGCTGAACAGCCGCTCCCCGGAGGGATGAGCGATGGAAAACAGGGAGACGTGCCAGGCACCCAGCTCGCGTTATCCTCCGCGGGCACTGGGCGTCCCGCAGACGGGCCCACGGCCAGCCAGCCCCTCTCACGGCCGAGTGAGGCACTGGAGCCGCCGGAGGGGAGCGCAGAGCCGAGGTCAAGGGACGCAGCGAGATCGCCGGGGCCCTGTGAGCCCCGAGCACCGCGAGGGGGAAGGGCCCTGTAATGGCTGCCCACGGCGTGAACTACAGATCCCGGCATGCAACACGAAGCAAGCGCACGGGCACACCAAAGGCTCCGGCTGGCGGGCGACGGGGGGACCCACCAGAGGCGCCCGTGCCCTGCAGCGGCCGCTGGGCCATTCCGGCTGCTCGGCCCCGCCGATTGCGGCCGTAACCGTGACTTCTGGCGCCTCTTGGTACCCGGGGGTGCCGCCGCGACCGGCAGTTCCCATCGCTGTAGCAGCCGCCGCCCCACGTGGCCCCGCCGTTGAACGCGGCGGCTCATTCATTGCAGCCACGCGCCGGGCACGCCCCCCCGCTCACGCCATTGGCCGAGCCGCGCCCCGCCCGTCCAATCGGCGCCGGCCACGCTCCGACCGCAGGAAACCGCACATGGAAAGCCGCGATTGGAGGCGACGGCTGAAGGCTCCGCCTTCCCGCGCTCCCCATTGGCTGCATGGTTGGCGTGGTGAGCCTCCATTGGTGGAAGCGGCGCGGCCCTGCCCAACCGGAGGTACATAAGGCGGAGGGGGAGGGCCGCTACCGCTCCAGCGGGATCGGCGGCGGCGCGAGTGGTGCTGGGCAGCGCCGGGGGCTCTTCTCTTGTCACCGCGGCCGCCATGAAGTCCGTGTGGGGGCTCGCTCTGGCGTGCGCGCTGCTCCTGGCCGGTGAGTACTCGCGGCCTTCCAGAAGGTTCGGGAAGGGGAGGGGGGTGGCCGGCGTCCCGGGCGACAGGCCTCTACCCCTCCCCCCCTCGTTCCCTGGGTGAGGGGCCGGAGGCCTCCGAGGGGCTGGTGGGGCGGGGGGACCCCTCGCTGCGCCCCGCGGGCACGGACGCGGTGCGGGGGGAGGCAGGAGGAGGAGGGGGTGGGACGGGGCCTGACTCGCCCCCGGTGGCGGGGCAGAGGCAGAGCTGAGCCCGCAGCCCTGGCAGCGGTACGCGGGGCAGTTGGGCAGCGGGGATCAGGCTCGGAGCGTTTGGGTTCCTTCTTTTCCCAGTGTCGGTGAGAGCCGATGAGGTGGATGTCGATGCGACCGTGGAAGATGACTTGGGTAAAAGCAGAGAAGGGTCTCGAACGGACGATGAAGTTGTGCAGAGGTTGGTACCTGGGGCAGCTAGGGCTAGTCAGGTGGGGGAAAGAAAACATTTCGGGGACAAACTGTTTCCTTCTAAATGGAAGCCACTCTGGTGACTTGGATTCGGGAAAACACAACTTGTTGTTGTCTAATAGCGATAGCTGTATAAAAACCAGTACGTTAATAGGGGCTTAGATGTCCTAAATGGTGTCGGTGTAATGCCCACTGATGGAAAAGCCCTGTGCCCGTGGGGTGAACCACAGGCTGAGGGCTGCAGTGGCTTTAACGTAACTGTATTATCCGCTGAATTTCTTTCTGTGAAAAAACAAAAACGCTCACTTGCAAAGATGAATTTTTCACTCCAGTTTTAGGTTTAGGGTAGTTACTTTTGCACTTAACTCATTTGCACTTAACTCTTTGATCTTGTAATTTTGGGCTGCGTCAGTGGTAAAGGGCCTTGATGTTCAAACTGGACTGTTACTGCTGTTGTTTCATGGTAAAATTAGTGATGTTGTTTGTGGACAAGACCACTTGACAGGTTTTCATTGTCCTAACAGAGAGGAGGAAGCTATCCAATTAGATGGGCTAAATGCATCCCAGATCAAAGAAATCAGAGAAAAATCAGAGAAGTTTGCATTTCAAGCAGAAGTGAACAGAATGATGAAGCTCATTATCAATTCTTTATACAAAAATAAAGAGGTTAGTGCCTTTATTAGTAGATTGTGTTAGAATTGTTGGGGGAGTGTGTGTCTTTTGGCATTCCTGACTACTGCTTTCTATTTCAGATTTTCCTGAGGGAACTGATTTCAAATGCTTCGGATGCTTTAGATAAGATACGGTTGATATCCTTAACTGATGAAAATGCTCTTGCTGGTAACGAGGAGCTTACAGTCAAAATCAAGGTAAGAAGCATTAGATACAAACATATCTTTCAGAGGAGTGCTGGGAGGATTTTAAGGAGATAATGCATTGTTAAATCTAAACTTTTGGCTTAATACTGATGTAAATATGAACTATGATCACATTAGGATCCTTACAACTAACTTTATCCAAAGCCAATCTTCTTTTAGTGGTGAAAATGTATTTCTCATTTCATAAAAAGTAACTGAAGTATTGGAGTGTTTGGAAGGGAGGCTGTTTCTTCTTTCTGTAGCTACTGCAAATTGGATTTATTTGTATCCAGGCATATTTGCTGTTGTGTATCACTTTCCTGTGGCAGTGTGTTATGGATTAAGATTCAAAGTGAAATCCAGCTGCATTTTTCTCTTCCCTATTTTTTCTTCCAGTGTGATAAGGAGAAGAACATGCTTCATGTTACAGATACGGGTATTGGCATGACAAAAGAGGAGCTAGTTAAGAACCTGGGTACCATTGCCAAGTCTGGTACAAGTGAATTCTTAAACAAGATGACTGAAATGCAGGATGATGGTCAGTCAACATCTGAGTTAATTGGCCAGTTTGGTGTTGGCTTTTATTCTGCTTTCTTAGTAGCAGACAGAGTTATTGTCACATCAAAGCACAACAACGATACTCAACATATTTGGGAGTCAGATTCAAATGAATTCTCTGTCATTGATGACCCAAGAGGGAACACTTTGGGACGTGGCACCACCATAACGTAAGTATTAGGTTTGGATTTAAAATAAAAAAGGTTGTGTGGAACACTTTGCTTATTGGACTATGTCATTGACTGTAGTGCTTGATTCTTGTAATACAGCTTCATCCAGTTTAATAGAAGCATTCAGACATAAACTGCATCTAAAGTAAGAAAACCATCAGCATCCTGACAACTGTCAGCAAGTAATTCCAGACAGCTGAGCAGGCTCATTTAGTTCCTCAGCACAGTTGTGGCTTGGCTAAACCTATACAGGAGCTGTAGAGCTTTGTCTTAGAAACTGTCTGCTATTTATACACCAGTGAGTCTGGATGGATGCAGATTTCAAACTGAGGCAATTTGAGAATCCTGTTTTTATTGCTTTCATGAGTAGATGAATCTATTTGGTCTGGGTCTAGAAGATGTCTTCCTGGAGAAGGCACTTAGTATTAAAAGGTGATCTTGGTGCTCTAGCTTCAAGTAAAGCCAGTGAAAGTGCTTCAAGATCCTGATAAGTATCAATCTGATTTGAGATTTTTATATAGACTTTTGGATACAGTGTTCTGCCTGAACTTACAAAAAATATCATCCCTTCAAACTATTCCAAAGAGATGGGGCAAATGTTTGAAGAGATCCTTTGAGCTAAGTGAATAGAAGCTGACTTGCTTAAATCTGAATTGCTATGGCTGCAACAGGAAAATGCGTTTTCTCCTATAAAACTATGTCAAAATACTTGTCCAGCACTTAAACTGAGGAGTTTTTTTATTTTCTTTAGCCTTGTCTTGAAGGAGGAAGCGTCTGATTATCTTGAGCTGGATACTGTGAAAAATCTTGTAAAGAAATACTCGCAGTTCATAAACTTCCCCATCTATGTGTGGAGCAGCAAGGTAAGGGAGCATTTCATTGAGAATTGCACAGTATGAGCTCTGGTTGTCACAGCTGCCTGGCTCACAAAGGATGAGGGACAGCCAGAGAGCTGCTACTTGTCTAGTTTCTGAAATTTCTGGCTTTTTTGCCTAGTGTCTTAGTTTCTCTCCAAAAGTTAGTCTGTTGCTGAAATCATAAACTTTAAAGTAATTTACTTTTATTCTGACTCAAAGAACATTATCAAAGGAAAAAGACCAAGAAAATTACCAAGAATGATCTACTGGCTTTGTTTGGTAGATGGAAGCTTTAAGCTTTCAAATGGGGTCATGGTTAGTTGTCCTTCTGAAAATAGAGCAGTGTCTTACATTTCAGGCCTAATCTGATGCTTTATTGGTGTAGGACCAACTTAAAATCCACCAAGTCTCTCATTAGGATTATGTATAAACCATTGAAAAACTTCTTGAATATGATGGTTGCCTTCCAGTGAAGGAAAGCATGGATTCATGAAAA